>RJWM01016505.1:0-45540 GCA_004363535.1 Dasyprocta punctata
TCTCACTATGTAGTTCAGACAGGCCTGGACTCACTATATAAACAAGGATGGCCTGGAATCACTATATAACCCAGGCTGGCCTTGAACTCACAGTGATGTTCCTGCCTCAACTTCCCAAGAGCTGGTATTACAGGTAAATGCCACCATGCCAAACTTTGCCTTCTTTTTGACTATGAATTATTTTGAAGAAATATGAGGAAATCATTGTTCTCTCCTTAGAAGAAAGCACATATACAACATTTTTGTACAAAGAAATTCTGGAGACCAGTAGCAATACTGAAAGTTCACTGATGTTAAGACTTCTCATCTTTTTAGTGGGCGGAGTCTGAGTCTTACACCTTAGCATATATACATACCTAACTGTCTTTTCATTTCAACCTGGTGTCTTTCGGCCATTTCCGGCTCAAAATACTCAGAACTCAAATTCTTTTTCCAGGTTCTGTAAGTCTAATCCTGAACTTGGAGTCAGTCAGAATAGATTTCTCCTAAAGATGGTCTTTAGGAAGCCTGAAACAAAATTATGGGTCTTTTTATCTAGAAAGCCCTCCTGCACCTCAAGCCTGACATAGTCTCTTTCTCTGCCCTAACCGTACTGTGCATGCATCTATCTTACTTCTTTTTCAGTCTTTATCCTATCGGACTGTAAAATCTTCATGGAAGGGAACTATGAGATCATTCTTATATAATCAAGCCTTGATCTCATTCCTGGTTAATAATATGCATTTTTATGAGACAGCCTCTCACCATGTTGTGCAGGCTGGCCTCAAGCTCATGGGTTCAGGTGATTTTCCTGCTTCAGCCCATCTGCCTCCTGAGTAGTTGGAAACACAGGTGTGTGCCACACTGCCCATCTTAAAATAGGTGCAGTCATACCTCGGTACTTGCTGTCTTCTGAAGTCATCAAATCTGAAACTCGTTGCATTTTGACTAGAAAAAACATTTCAGCACTTGACGTGTGTCAGTGTCATGCAACTTGTGCACAGTACTGGACCCATACATATTCATTGTTACCACCTTGAACTGTTGTGTATTTTGAGTGCTAATCATAGGTCACAAAAAGCTTAAAATGATATCACTAAGCCTAAAAGGCTTATATATCAACCCAGTAAAATGTGAAAATTCTGAGCAACTTTCAGGAATTATTTCTTATGGGAAAATTATGTATCACATTTTCAATTTTAGCACTCATCAAGAGTTCCAGAAAAAATTAATGATAAGTACTGAGATGTGACTATGTTTGAAAAGCACAAGATATCATCTGCAAAATGTTTCATGCCTCCTGCTCACTAGTGAATAAATGAATACCTTTCTCCTTATGGTGTTAACCTGTAACCATGAATACAAACTGTAAACATAAAAGCCGCTCTGAACCATGTCAATCCATTATCTCTCTATATAATCAATTATCAAATCATAGTGATTTTGCCTCTGTAATATCCTTCTTACATTTCCACTCTTGATTGGTTTAAATTTTCTCCATATCTGCTTGGATTATAATACTAATCTGCTAACCAACTGTTTTTTTGTTTGTTTTTGCCTCTGGTTTTCCATTTGGTACTGCCACCATGGAATTTTTCTTTTGATGCTAAAATAGATATGAATGTATTATCCTTTATTTAGTGCTCAGCAACTCAGTTTGATGTGGTTATTTCTAAATCCAAATCAGACCAATTTTGTTTAAGGAAACAAGTGTTTCTCAAACTTTCCCTCAGATTTGTTCAAATATACAGTCATAAACCTCTTTCCAAAGATTTGGATTTGAGAGATTTGAGGGGACCAGGGAGTCTGCATACAAATCCCTTCCCCAGCAATTCTAATGCAGGTAGTCTGTAGAAGCACCTTGGATAAATCCTGGTCTGAAGGTCTAAGCTTTAGAACTATAACCACAGCTCTTCACACAACATGACTTCACTTTGCTTTCCTTCCCCCCGCCCTGCTTTTAGCCCCATGTACTAGACCTTCTGGAGGTCAGAGTTATGCAGCAGCTATGTAGCTGAGCATTGGCACCACCCATATCTGGGTTAAAATTTAAATTCTTTCATCTACTCATATGTGAACCTTAGTCAAGGTGCTTCAGTTTTGAGTACCTTCAGCTTAATTTGGAGATAATTATATAAAGGCTGTCTCACAATTTTATACTAAATGATGATAAAACATGTGAAGTTCATGGTGCAATGTCTGGCACATTGTAAGCCTCCCATGAGGGCACTTATTGCGAGTCATGACTCCTGCTCTGTGCAGTTCATTTTTATTCTCCATTTCTTTGCTTATACTGTCATTTTGCACAGTTTACATTTTCCTTCTACTTCTATATTCTCCTCTGTCCAGAACAGAACACAGTCCTTTTCTGAGATTCTTTCCTAACTCATCATACCCTACCAATCCACTACTTAGGCAAAGAACATTATTCTCTACCTGTGCTTTGTTAATCACATCATCATAACTATTGTCACATTTTATTGTGATCGTGTATATGCTGGCCTCAGTGGCAGGAGCGTGACTTCTATCTCATGCAACTTTGGAGCCTGTGTAGTGGGCAGAGTCTAGTTCCTAAAGTAGCATGTGACAACTGCTTGCTGCAAGACAGAAACACAGGAGGTATGACAAGTGAAGAATTTGAGTGTCACTATGTGAATACCAATGTTGTTACATAAACTTTTAATTATAATTATAAATATATTTGAAATTAAATTGTTTTATTTAATTAAATGATATTCAGTAGTATGCTCAAATATACATGACAGTATTTTCCAGGTCAATATTTGAAAACATTTATTACCTCCAAAGGAAATTGTACACTTTAACTATTGACTCTCTATTCCCCAGTCCTGGAGTAAGCACTAATCTACTTTTTGTCTCTATATATGTCTTTTCAGACATTTCCATATAGGCAAAATCATATAATCTGTGGTCTGCAACTGGCTTCTTTCAGTTAGCATAATAGTCTCAAAATTCATCCATAGCATAGCACACATCAGTATTTCACTCCTTTTTATGAATAAATAACATTCTACATTATGGGTATACCATATTTTTTTGCCCATTCATCAGTTGTTGAACACTTGATGTATTTCTGCCTTTTAGCTATTAGGAATACCAATGTCACCAACATTCATTCACAAATTTTATTTTCTTGACCTCATTCCTATAAGTGAGAGATTTGTCAATAGTCAGCCCTCAGAATCCCTGGGAGGTTTCTCCAGGACAAATTCCCCCACCACCACTGCCCACAGGAGAGAAAGCCTCTGGATATTCAAAATCCCTTATATAGGATGGCATAGTATTTGGATGTAACCTACACATCTCTTTTTGCACACTTTCCCTCATCTCTAGATTGCTTGTGATATCTATTGCAATGCTGTACTGTATTGTTTAAGGAATAATGGCAGGAAAAAGAAAGAATGTTCACATTCAGTACAGATGCCACCATGCTTTGTCTAACTATATAGCACAGTAATGAGGGAGGAGAACAGAACCCAAACAACAAGTATCGGAGAGCCTGAGGGCCAGAAAAAGGCAGGAGGTGAGGGCAGATGCGCTCACGCACCACTGTCTTGGCATGGATTGAGCATAGTGCTTGGTGTACAGAGAACTCATCTTTTGCTTTTGGAAACTTTCTAAAGTTTTAAAATGTTTTTGATTTGGATTTGGAAACTGGATACAAAGAGCTGATTGTATCATTAGTTCCATGTGTCTTGTGGGATCCAGATATTTTTCCTCCCCCCATGTCTTCCTGCTTGTGGGCAGTTGGTTCTTGGGTCTGTCTGCCTCCATTTACCCTGCTCTTATCCATGCATTTTTAATTCAGTTTGAATCTCTGTACATAAACTCTTGCTGATCTTTGGGCACAGTTTTCCCTAGTGGACTGCTTCAGCTGGAGTCTCAAATGCCAATCCTACCTGCATACTTTCCGTGTTCTATTTCCACAACTTCCTTGATACTTATCTTCACTTCATTTCAGGATTGAATGGTTCTGCACCCCCTTTGCTATGAAGTGATCCAGATCCACAGTGTCTTAGTGCTCTATGGCTCTAACCACTCTACCAACTCTTAGACCTGCCAGTTTTGGTTTGCTTTGATCTTCAGTTGTTCCTGATCATCCAGACCTGACATGAGAAGAAAAGGTAGAGAGGTTAGGGCACAAGGGAATGAGTCAGATGGAACATTTATTCTCAAACACATTCACTGTACCTTAAACCTCTTTGCTTACTGTAGCTCCTTGCTAGATAAAGGCACTTTCTTTCTCTAACGGAAGCTGGTCCTCAGTGACACAGAAAAGGAAGTAGAGTCCTGACGTGGAGGTGCTGACAGTACAGTTGACAGCATTTCCTTTGTGCAGAACAATGGTGAGAATCATAAACAAATGTCGTGATGTTACAGTCATCAGGAACGTCTTTATACTGGGGTCAATCAAGGGAGAATATGAGTTTCATAAAGGTACTTCTTAAAATCCAGATGCTCTTGGTAATGAAACGAGTTAAAAATTTGAGAAGACCTCATAATTTATTGTTTCAAAAGGAAAGTGGCTTCAATCTAAAGAGAAATGAAATTTCAGCTGGCAAGGAAGCCCAGACCTGTGCCAGACAGCAAGCCTAATGCATTTAAGTAACCCCTCAATTTTATCTATAAAGGCTCTAACTGTATGACTAATATTTTTCCTGCATTTGTCTGAAAGTGCCACTCCAAGTGTTGAATATTGAATTCACCCCTTCTTTAAGCAGCCAAACCTATTTATTTGAAATTCTGTGATCTGGTGACCTTTGGAAAGGAAGAAAGACCAGAAGCATGCCTGATGAATACCACAGTTAGACCCAAATATTCATTGAGATAATACTGGTTGGCAGTATATTTCACATGAAGGCAACTCAACAGTGTCTGGATGTATTTTAAGTTTTCCTCTCCTTTCAGGTTTCACCTGACTAGAGCAAACAGTAAGAACACAAAACATCATTAACTCATCCTGAACTTTTTTACTCAGTCCCCAATTTGGTTTCCGGTCATATTGGCACACAATTTTAGTTGTGGTGTTTCAGCTAAACAACAGCTGGGAGTTGACAGCAACCCAGCTGCAGCCTGCTAGCACAAACACTTGAGCTCCTAAATGTATAAAAATGATGAAATGACTAGACATATAGGTTTCTAATTGCAGCCAGGATTCTGCAGCTGGGAAGTCACCCGAAGATATATATTCTGTGTTGTAATCCAACAATCATGCACTTCACCCCAACTGAAAACATTTCCCTTCCTTCCCACCCCTAAACGTGCTGCCAAAACATGAGGTCTTGTTCCAGCTCCCAAACCGTCCGCTTCTCATTAGAAGCTGACCTGATTCCAGTCTTGTAAATCCAGCCAGGGGTTGAGGCAGGGAGATACATCAGTTGAAGTTTGAGGAGGACATGATGATAAGGTAATGCTGGGAAATAAGACTCAGATGCAGGTCTAAAGTAAGATCTGTGAGGTCACAAAGGCAGCCCCCCATCCGGCACCATCTAAAGCACTATACACACAATTTGGGACAGAGACTCTTGTTTCTTCTCTTTGGCTTTCTGACATGTCCTTCCCCATTTCCTCTTTTTCTTCCCTCCTTTACTTTTCTTTCCTCCTTACATACTTTCCTTCTTTTCTTCAGACAACTGCTACAATATCCCAAATCTCTGCAAGGCCTCTTGCAGTTCCTTCTTAGTTCCCCTCCCAAGCTTGACAGGGTCCTCTTTGTTGCACAAATTTAGTTCATGTCAGATATTCATCCTTTTGTCTCTGTAGTTCATCCTCCAAGCTTTAGATTTTGATAGCGGGGGAAAAAAACCCTAATAGTTATTTTTCTTCTTGAAATCTGGTTTTCAAGAAAGGCGTCACTGTACTATAGATTTACAAATTTGAGCAATGGATCTCTTTGTTTTCTCATTTTCTGGGGGTACTGTTTTTACTTTCTTGGACTAATTAATCTTAAAAGTAGAGGGGCTGCAGGACCTGGGGAAGATAATGTGTGCTAAAAGAGACCACAAAAAGAAACTACATCTAGGATGGAGTTAGACATCATCTGGATACAAGGTTAGGCCCATGGTATTACACTGCCCTGGCTCAATGGCTATTTTGTGCCATATCAAGTGCTCCTTATGAGACGGGGCCTACTATTCATGTCTCTGGCGTGTCACACAGTGCTAGTTTGATTCACAAGTTGAAAGTGCTTGGAGAAAGTTTGATATAGTGGTTCATACCTGCAATCACAGTACTCTTGGAGGTTGAGGCAAGAGAATTGCAGATTCAGGCCCAGCCTGAGCAACTTACCAAGACTCTTTCTTCTCTGTTTCTGTCTGTCTCTGTCTCTGTCTGTCTGTATCTCTATATTCTAGAGATATAGCTCAGTGCAAAGGCCTTGGGTTCAGTCCCCTGTACTGCCAATAGTGACAGTAATAATAATAATAATAATAATAATAATAATGTGCTTGAATAATGAACCATATGAATGAATGCACTCCTGTCAAATCTGGTTGTATTTGGTTGTTCTCATATTATCTTATATTTGTTAGGTTTTGCAAAGTGTTTCCACAAATATAGTCTTATTTGATTTGACTATTAGTGAGTTGTCATTTTTTTCTGCACTTTCATTAATGAGCCAGAAAGCATGAAATAAACAGCTAATTTGAAGCTGAGAATTTAACTGGAAGGAGCAATAGTATACACAAGGGGTGTATCACCTTCTATCTGACCTTTTGGGATTTAGATGAGAGGTTGGTAAACCATGATGCAGTAAATCACAGCACATATTCAAATCTGATCTGTGCTCTATTTACTAAATAAAGCTGCATCTTGTGCATGGCAACTTGCTCATTATAGCTGGGAAAGTGAGTTGTCAAGAGAGATGATCACACCTGCAAAGCCAAAGATACTTACTATCTGGCCTATAACAGAACAAATTCGTTGACTCTGGTCTACATTGTTAAGCAGCATTCATTCAGCCATGGTCACACAGCGCTTTTTAGGATGTCAAAGAAACTAGGAAAATTCTATATGCCTTTGGAACCCCTCTTGACAGCTGGATGATATTTTCTGATCAATGATCTAAGTAACACTGATTTAAAAAGAAAGATCATGAGTCAAAGTGAAAAAGTGAGTACAGTCCAACACAGCATCATTCTTTCCAGTGAGTGCATAGATGAAGACCACTGGAGCACCCAGGGGTTTCCTTGTGCTGCCTCAGAAAGCTCAGCAGGAGGCAGTTCCAAGCATCCTTTGTTCAAGGAGGCAGCAGCTGTGACATCCCACAGTGTCACCCCAGCTTCTTTCCTTATCTCATGCTTTCTGTTAGCTTCACAAATAAGTCACTCCAGATGCAACTCTGCTACAAAAAACATAATTAGGAATGGGTGCCTGTTGTCACTCTTCCATTATCTGGGGAGTGGGTGCAAGCTGCCTTTGCTGAGAATTTATTTTTTTCCCAGTGGATCCAAGAGTAGACTGAACATATGGAACCTCTCATACCTGTAGGCATTCTAGCAATTTCTTCTGATGAATCCATTTGTAACCCTCTGCTCAGTTACAACAAAGGGTTCCTCGCTTTTTTTATTTTTCTGCCTCTGAAAGATCTTGTCATTCACAGGGCCAGGAAGTCAGGAGATAGCTGGTTAGCTATGGGGTATTTTTTGCATTTGGATGATTTTTTACTGTGATAAATTGGGATGAATTTTTCTACAAGCAGATATGATTTCCAATATTTCAGAAAAAGTCTAACACGAAGATTTGCAGTTTGTCTTTACTTTCTCAATTGCCATTTAGCTGTACTTTTTTTTTTATCACTGAGTTGTAGATAGGGAAACTGATTGCAAACTGGTTAAATGACATCATGATTAAAGTGAAATCATGTAAGTAAAGAAAATGCTGTTTATCAAAACCACCTTGTTATGGTTTATAACTAGATATCGCCTCTGAAATTTCATGCACTCATTGTTGGGGCTTCTGGGAGGTGACTGAATCATGGGAGCATGATTCTCATCATTGAATTAGTCCACCAAGGAGTTTATAGCTAAATGTGATGTTGGAAAGTGAATCCCGATCTAAGGAGGGGCACCACTGGGAGTGTGGCCTAGAAAGGTGTAACTCCTTCCCTGCTGTTTTCCTCTGCCATACCATGAACTGTTTCTCCTCTCCCATGCCCTCTGTCATGCCATCCTGCCTTTGAGTTAGTTTAGACTATGACTATGGAAAGTCTGAACCAAAATAAGCCTCTCTTCCTTGAAATTGTGAGTGTCAGGGATTGTGTCTCAACAATAAAAAGATGACTAAGACTGTCTTAGTTACTTTTTACTCATTGCTGAGGCAAAATAACTGATGCCCAAAATTAGGGAAAGAAAGATTTATTTCTTACAGTTCTCAAGGGGTTTCAGTCCATACTTGGTTGGCTCCAAGGCAGCATGGCGTGGCAGGGCTGCCATTCATGGCTGCCGCCAAACAGCAAGGTGCACTAACCAGGAAGAGAGAGAGGGCAAGAGAGGGAAGAAGGCACACATTCCTCCCACCCTTACACAGTTTGTCAGCTCCACCCCTGGGTGGGTGCAGTGCTCATATCACCAACCCTAGTGCTAGACAACAAACCAATCACAAATGCCAGACTCAACAGTCCAAATTAGATGAGGCCTTGGGGGAACACAGATCAAACCAATACAAAGACATACTTAACTACTTTAAAGCAGCATAGACTTTGGAATAAGAAGACTTGGATTTTAATCACAGGTCAACCACTTCCAGGCTCCAAGTCTCTGATTGATTTTCTCTGTAGCTTTTTTGAGCTTTAACCTCTTCCTTTGGGTTATCTGGGTGATGAAAGCATTACCATCCTCACTGAATTCATTTTTGTTCCATTCATGTTGATGGAATTCTACTGTGCATTTCCTCTTTCCATATTCTTCCCCAGTAACTGTGGTTATACGAAAGTGAAACCCTTAAAAGGTTACAGTGTGTTAGGCAGACATATGCAAGGATGCTTTTACCATAGTTTGTTATAAAGGGTATGATCTATGTTCTGCAGGGATGCAGAGAGGGATGCTCATTCTGCGTTTAAGTGAAACCTACTCCAAAGCAAGATACTTGAGCTGTATGTTGTACCAAAGTCATTAAATTAAGATAGAAGAGAAGAGTTATTTAAATGCTGGCTACAGTATGAGAAAAAGCAAGAAGGTGAAAAGTCACATGTGATACATGTGGAAAATTTGAAAAGATTTAGCAGTATTTCATCATAGAAACGTAGGCACTGGCATCATATATGGCTGAGGATGCATGTAGGGACCAAGTCATTCAGGGCCTTATAACCTTGACTTTAGCCAGAGATTTAATCTCTATGGATCCCATGAAGCTTTTGGCAGGGATGTAAAACAGTAATCACAGTGTAGTTTTGTTTAAATCCTTTGGTTGTTGTATGGCAAATGCAACCACTAGTCCAAGAAGGTCAAGTTTTAAAGCTAAGAGATCACTTCTTCAGCTTCTTGGGAAAGCAGTAAAAAGACCAGATCTGTGAAAAAAGAGACAGAGAAAAGGGAAATGCTTTGTAGAAGTAGTAAATAAATTACGAGGAGTAGAGGGATTGATTGGTTGTAGTGTGTGAAGAAAAAAAATATGATTAAACCATCATTGTGCAAGTTGTGAAGCATAAGAGATAGTTAAAAATTTTTTAGTTATGATTAAAATATATTTCATGAGGACACGTTTTAGGCTGAATTCTCTCTCCCTCTTTCTGTGTGTGTGTGTGTGTGTGTGTGTGTGTGTGTGTGTGTGTTGGGGGGAATATAGAAAACAGAAGGGGAGAATATAGAAAACATATTTATTTTAAAAGAAAGATTTTATCCTGGATACTGGCCACGTATTGCATGTTTATGATTTTTATTGGTTCTTACAACAGTCCTTTGAATTATATTTTAGGTCCATTTTTGGAAGAATGATAGAGGCTAAGAGATGACAAATTATCTGTGCTCAAGTGCTCATAGACTAACAGGGAAAATTTGTGTAAATGGAATTATAACTCACTGTGAAACACTATAATTAAAGTCAACAGGGAATCGTACAAGTGCATAGAAGAAAAGTACTGACTTGTATTTGGGAAAATTTGTAGAGGATGTAGTACCTGTAAGGTGCGCAGGGATTGTCTGTGAGGCAAGAGGAATTGAGCAAAGGAAACGTATATCAAAAACGTGAAGGATAATGTGCTGGGAACAGCACATGCTTCAGGGTGGCTGGTGAAGCAGGAAGAGGAGAAGCTGAGAATGAAGCTGTAGAATATGCCAAGACTGAGTCTGCTGTTAGTGGAAATGGAAAGCCATGGATGGGTTTTAAGCAACTGTGTGTTAAGAGAAAACATGCACATAACAAAGGCCATTTTGCTGGTAGTGGCTCTGAGAGACGATGAAGAGATTAGAAGGCAATTTTTAGGTCAGAATGGTAGAAGTGGAGATGAAGCAGGAAGGATATTTAGGGGGCAGACTGAGAGTGAGAGAGGAGTATAAATATCACTCAGTTTGTTTTTAGGGGCTGGGTAGATAGTAAACTCAAACAGAGACACTGTAGGAAGTGGGATGTTTGGCTGGGAAAGAGTTTGAGTGACGGGAATGGAGAGATATTCCAAAGACACATGGAAGTAGATAAACTGGGAGAATGTCCGTGGTGAGGGAGAGAAGGAAATAGAGAATGTCCTGGTCATACCAAAAGAGGAAGGCATCATTTAAAGAGCAAAATGAGAATTTGTTAGGTTAGTCCCATGACAGACAGATAAGTGTCTTGAATCCATATTTCATTTGTGAGTACAAAGTCTTTTCCAGTATTCCCAAGATGTCATGAGGCTTACATTCTCATGATCCCCTGGGTACACACACTTTCTTCTGTAATATTGTGGAGTTTTGCATAGTATCTATCCACATGTGAAACTGTTTCCTTCACTAATTGCTCTGAAAAACCCATAGAAATATTTGGGAATATTGCAGTCTTCACCAAACAGTTCATTGTCACCTTGAATACCGTGAAAGAAAGGTCAAAAATTACTTCTTTTGTGAACTTGTGCTCAAAAATTCCCTTGGCCTTCTGCTTCCCCTGCTGAATTTGGCTTCACATAGATACTTGACTTATTTTATTCCCTTTATTCTCCTTTGTTTTTTCATGCTGTTCATTCCTTTTTTTTTTTTAGAGTCACAGATTGGTCCCACCAAACCTCTCCTTTTGCAGGCAGTGTGTTTTCATCTCTGAATGCTTTGTGCTAACCTTTGTGATGTTGTGACCTTGAAGCAAGGATTGAGGGACAGGGAGGTGCATTACTCTCTCCTCAAATATTTATTAAGAGTGCTTTCTTCCAAAGATAATTCAGGTATTTGTTTTAAGGGAATTACAGTTTATCTGCTTCATTATATAGTATATACAAGCATGAATGGAGAGGCTCCATGTTTGTAGCAGAGGATTACCTATTTTATTATAGACAAACTTCATTTGATATGTCTTAGGGACATAAAGTTTACTCATATTGTTATAGCTGGTCTCCATCCTCCTGGAAGACCCTGCCTATAAGCCTGCATTTTGTAGGTGGTTCTCTCTTTTCTCTTATGTTCTCACCTGAAGGAAATTGACATAATACTGCCATTTTCCCTACTCATG
The DNA here is from genome assembly GCA_004363535.1 of Dasyprocta punctata. Lineage (NCBI taxonomy): Eukaryota > Metazoa > Chordata > Mammalia > Rodentia > Dasyproctidae > Dasyprocta > Dasyprocta punctata. The sequence goes on from RJWM01016505.1 coordinate 11,629, forward strand.
GGTCCTTCCTATCCTGGCTTTGTATGTTCTGAAGGTTAAGAGTACACCTGGAAGGTTTACACGTCAGGCATGGGCTAAGGAGCTCAGTTGGTCCTAATGGATTGTTACTGAGGACGTGACTGTAGGTCTAATATGCAGGCTCTGTAATCCACATAGTTGAAATCCCCATTTCCATCACTGCAGACTGCCCTCTTATCCTACTGGCTGTCTCAGAGTTCCATGTCACTGATCACAAAGTTAAACACATATAGCCCTAAAAAATTTACGACCACCATGGGACTGTCAGTCTGCCTCTGCACCCACACATTCATTTGCCGTGAAAAATTTCCTTTAGCTGGTATGAGTGTTTGCCTAATTTGTAAAACTGAGATAATAAGGTCAGGACCACTTTATTTCTAATAAAAACTCACAAAAGCTAGCTTATGTCAAAAAGAGAATCTATGTTCATGAATCAGAAAAATTAAAAGGGATACTGAACTTGTCTATTCATTTCTCCCTTTCCACCTCTCCTATTTTTCTTTTCTAGGTATGGTTTCCAGATGGTAGAAAAGGTAATATTCAGAAACTTTAAGTGTGCATAGCTTTTAATGTACATAATTTTAGGACAGATTCATTCTTTTGAGATATTTTCAGTAGAAATTCTAGAAGGTACTTTGATAGGCTCAGTTTTAGCCATGTAAACATTCAGGAATGATTAATAGCATATGAGGAAATGGGACAGTCTGATTGGCTAGACTGGATCATGTGTTCGGCCTTGAGGTTGGCTACCTGCTGAGCTTCTGCTGAAGAAGTCCTGTGACTGAATATGGACAAGTAAATAATGTTTCACCCAATGTAGAGTTGATGTTTAGTTTCTTGGTAAGCATGACACAGTTGAGGGGGAGGTAGGGCTTCAGTCCTCATTCTCTGTTCAGCTTCTGTAAACTTAGGGGAAAGCTATTTCCCCAGTTACTGATTGGATTCCAGTAACAACACTTTTCACAGACTTTGTGTGCTATGAAAGCTACCTGACCATGTTGGTCAGCCCTGCATAGCTGCTGTTGAATGGCTGCAGTGACTACTCATGTGCTCATTTATTTAAAAAATAATTTAAACATATAGTAATACACAGTGTTCAATGTAAGGAATACACTTAAACTTAATGCTAATATTTATGCTTTAGGAATTTATTTATTTATTTAATTTGATTTTTTTTTGCAGTTTTTTGAGAGAGGGTCTTTCTATGTAGCCCAGGATGGCCTTGAACTCCTAGTGATCCTCCTGCCAAATGCTGGTATTACAGGTGTAAGTCACCACTCCCAGTCAGGGGTTTATTTTTAAACAAAAGAAAAAAAAAGTTTAGATACAAATTGAAGCTCTATTTCAATCTGTTCAAAATTGAATTTTTGTCCTTTACCTCTAAATAACTATTTTGAAGCTTGCATCAGTCTATTTATCCCTCTCTTTCTCTATCTTCTAACTTTCGGTTTACTTATTAACCTATATATCCATCACCCTATCTCTTTGTATTTGCTTTTGTATTTTCTCTTTGTTTTTTGTGGTCAATTTTTCTATGTATGTATGTAGCTAGCATACTTTTTATAGAAAGTCTTCATTAAAGTTCTCCTTCAATTAAAAACAAACACAAAATGCACATATACCAACACATCCCTCTGCAAGAAAACTATGAAGTTAAAAAACAAAAAACGTTTAATGTTATTTTTTCCTGCTTGATATATAAGCTTTTATGAATTTGTTTATAAAACAAAGTAGAAATCTTCCACTATATTTATGATTTTGTCAATATCTCCTGTAACTATTTCTGCTTTTGTGTTTTGAAGTTGTGTAGTGATAAGTATACATATTCATAGTTATAATATTTTTGTCGCATTGCTCCTTTAAGGACTTCCTCAGCAGAAGCAACCTCAAGGCTGAACACATGACCTAGTCTAGCCAACCAGTTGTCATGAATAAGTTTTTTCCTAGTAGTTACTAGAGGTTTGTTAATTTATTAGTCTTTTCTTTCAATCTTATTTTCTATTTTTATTCCTATTTAATTCTTTTTCTTTTTTGTGGATTTTATTTTTCTTTCTTTAGATTGGCTTCACTTTTTTCTTTAAGTCCTTTATTTGAACAAAGCTCATTTTACCTTAACTCTAAGAAAAGTTGAAATTTGATAAAGCATTGTTTATTATTTCTATGATTTGTAATTTCCATCATTATTTTTTAATCCATAAATTGTTGAATTCTGTTTTTAGATGCCAAAAGTTGGTGAGGAGAGATGTTATTTATTGTTGAAATAATTTTTTTATAAACACTGAAAAAATCTTAATCTCTAATCCAATTCCACTGTGATCAGGGAACTTGTGTTCTATAGAAGTAGTTCTTTAACCTTTGCATTTAGGGCATAGTATTTTACAAATAGTATCAAGATAAGCATTTTCTTACTTGGGGAAAAATTCTTTAAGTTCAAGCTTTTGATAATCCTACTTAAGGTTTTTTTTTCCTATTTTCTTTTCTTACTATTTCATCTTTCAGTTGCTGAAGGAAGTTTATCAAAAATACTGCCACCTTACTGTATTTCTTTGTAACAGTTTTATCCTGTACAGTGTTTTTGCCCAAAATATATTTTTCTCAAATACTTATATTGTTTCATCTGGTAAAATTGGTGAGTAAATCTTCATTTTCTAAATTTTTAGGTTCAAACTGTCTCCTATAATTTAAGCATATACCTCAAGATGATTATATGACTATTTAAAAAATAAAATCCAATATATATTAATGCCTTTTAATAGATTAATTTTATATTTATTTTGAGCTCTGTTTTATTAAGTTTCATTTCTTCCACCTTGTTTTGTGCTGTTTCTTTGACATTATTTTCTATTTACTTCCTTTTTTAACCTTTCATCTCTTACCCCCTTGGATTATAAATATTTTAAAAGATACTTGTTTTTCTCCACCAATTTGAAAGCTACAAATATTCTTTTTAAAAATTTTCCTTTAATTAAAAATATTGAAGTATGGTATTATCTTGGTTGCTTTCTCACCACTGAGACACAGTACATGGCACCCACAACTCTAATGAGGAAAGGCTTATTTTGGCTCAGTTTGTAGTGATTTCAGTCTATACCCTAGTTGGCTGGGCAGCTTGGCAGAGGAGAAGGAGCTCATGGCAAGAAAGAGGGAAGCAAAGAGTGATCAAGGGATGAGGGAAGGAGATATATCCTTCTAGGTCACACTCCCATTGACCCTTCTCCTCAGACTAGGTTTTACCCTCCAACATCGCATTCAGGTATAAACTCATCAATGGACGTAACCATTGATGAGCATTTCTCTCTCATGATCCAGTCATCTCCCAAAAGCCCCACCTAGGAGCACAAGAGGCTTTGGAGAACATCTAGATACCATTCTACCCCAGGGCCCAAAAGATTCATGAGCATTCCTTTATGTAAAATGCATTTAGTCCATCTCTAAGAGTTGCCAAAATCCTAACAGTTTCAGCATTGTCAAACAGTTCATGTCCAAAGTATCCTCTGAGATTTAAGACAAACTCTTTTCTGTGAGCTCCTGTAAAAGTCAAAAGAAGTTTAAACACTGCCAACATGCAAAGACACAGGGTAGACATGCTCATTCCAAAAGGGAGAAATAGGGGGAAAAACAGCAATGGAAATCAAAGTAAGACTGAAATCCAGCAGGGCAAATATTAAGTCCTATAGTTCCGTGTCCAGCACTCTGGGAAATCTGTGGCAAGATTTGAACTTCAGTGGGCTTAAGTGGCCCTGCCACTATGGCACTGCTGGTAGTTGTAGCCCTCATAGTCTGTCTTTGGAGTTTTGCTCACCCCTTGCAGCTTTCCTCAGATATTCCACATTCCTGGCTTCTCCAACTTTCTGGGGTCTTCATTGTACTTTCTACTTCACACTCATCACACTCATAGTGTCACATACTAACTTTTAGACACATTACCCAGTGTTCCAGGCTTTCCTGTGAAATCTGGATGGAAGCCTTCCTGACCTCACAACTCTTACATTCTGTGTTCAAGTAAAACCACCACCAGGTAGATAATGCCAAGGTCTGTCACCAACTTGAGTAGCAGCTAAACCCTTTCGTACCATGCTGGTAACTGCACATGCCTCTTGAGTACCTGTATGGCTGCACACAGTGAACTAAGTTCTGGAGAATCCATTCCTATTCTCATGGCTGTTGCCATTCTGGAGCACAATACCCTGAGGGTGTCTCCGCAAAGCAAAGTCTTTTACTTTTCCACCCTTGAGTCTGTGAAGAGTGGAATCATTCTGATTCCTCCCATGTCCTCAAGGCATCCTTTATATTGTCCAGATCCAAAGTTCTTGGCTTCTTTTTTTTAAATACTAATCATTTTAGAAACCAAGTACAATCTTTACAGGCTCTAGATTTTTTGGGATTTCCTTTCTGTCCAAACTCGAAACTTCTAAAATCATGTCATCTGTGCCACTGGGTCTTAATTTGCTACATAGAGCTGTCTAAAATCTAGTAATACTCATGCCATGACCTCAGTATTAGGCTGTTTCAAAATTCCACTCGCAGATCAATTAGTATGCTGCTCTTAATCTTAGTCTCCTGCAAAGTCTCAGGAAAAATGCAAAATGCAGATGAGTTTTCTTCTAAACTGGTAGTTGCAGCTACATGACCTGAAGTGCAACTGCCAATGGTATCCTTAACTGCTGCTGAAATCTCTTAAACCTGGTATGATCTGATTGCATTTCTGTCAGTATTCTGGTCTTCTGAGCTCTCAGTAGAAATCTTTCATCAGTCTTGGCTCACAGCATTCTAGGGTTGCTCCTCCATCTGGCATCTCCAAACCTTTCTAAATTCCACCTACAAGGCATTCTAAAGGCTTCTGAACCACATGGTGAGGTCCAGCAACAATCCCACTTCTTTGATACAAAAATCTGTCTCAGTTATGGTTTACTAGAAGAACAGATTATATATGTAGATATAGAGAGACGTGGATAGATGCAGATAGATATAGATATATAAAGGATATATGTTATATGAATGACATATAAAGAATTTCCAAAGTTAGCTTACAGTGGCCATCTGCAGGAGGATCAGTAGTGAGAGACTGCTAAAGGACCAGCCGTGTGCTGGAGAGTCAGAGGAGCCAGTCAAAAGTTGAAGGCCTGAAACTCACTGTAGAGTGTTGTGGGTGTCTGTATTGGGATAGCCAGAGGGTTTGAGCTGTAAAGCTGAAGACTGTACTGGAAGTGTAGAGATAGATGTTCATAAGAGTTGGAGAAGACTGGAGCTCCTCCAAGGAAATAAAAGGTACAGTTTCCTTCTTTCTTTCCCTTCCTGTTCTATCTAACCCTATTGGTCAGTGCTACCCACATCCAGGTTACATCTTCCCTCTTCAATAAGTCAGTCATTCAAACATACCCAGAACTGTGCTAGACTAATTTACTAGGTGTTTCTTATTCAAAGTGTCACCACAATGATCACAAATATACGTACAGAAAGGAGTACATGACAGAAATAGATCATCACAATATGAACATTAATGTAACTTTCATGCAAAAATAAGACATTTCAGGTATTTCAGAATTATAAAGCACAAATGCATTCAAAAATACATTTGCCTCTATCTTTATTGAGGCACAAAGTTCATTTAAAAATTGAATGTCTTTGTGGCATACAACAATGATGTTTTGATATATGGTGAAATAATTATCAAAAGATAAAATGAATCTTTAGTTTTGTTTCTTATATTAACTAAAGTCATGCAGCACCTCTATACTTTCCTAAATGAAATGAGAACATTTATAGAACAAAATTAACTATCACACTCATTTTCCTTGATATTATTTTTAATTTTAATATCGCATATTTGAAACAAACAATTTTGTATTCAGGAGTTATATAAATTTAGCATTTGCATCTAACTTCCTTTTTTTCTTACTAAATATATCTTTTTGTAGTTTTTTCATTACCAGTTTGTGAGAAATAAACACTAAATTTATTTTTACTTCACATTCATTTGAATGATGCATTATCTAGATGCAATATTCTAATTTAACAATTATTTTCTTCAACTGTGAAATTTTTCCCATTACTTTCGGTTTTTTTTAAACTAATGTTACATCTACTCAATGAAGGAAACGTGTTGTCGTGGATTGACAGCTATCAGTCAACTTGTGATAGTCAATTGAACTGAGTCAGTGTGGTGCTAAGTGTGGATGGCCTGCCTGAGGATTGTTGCCAACATTAAGGGAGAACCGAGGAGGAAGAAGTAGTGTTGATTGTAGTAGGTGTTGCTGTTTCTCCTGGGTATTGTTGATTTTCCTGTTGCCATTGCTTCCTGGAGGAGCTTGTCGAGCTTCATTCCTGATATGAACTTGGCTGTTCTCATTGTCAGAGGAGCTTGGGACCTTGTTGCTGAGAATGGCTGCAGTTCACTTTGGGAGAACGCTGATCTTCACTTTACTGCTTCTTGGCTCCAGAGGGGAAGACGTGTGCTGTACAGTCTCCAAGAGATGCCTGTTGTGCTGGCTTCCTGATATGAACTAAGCTGTTTTCATTGTCAGGGGAGCTTGGGATTTCATTGTCACTGAGGATGGCTGTGATACTTTTCAGGTGGGCCCTGGTTCTTATTATGAGTGTCACTTCCTGGCTCCAGTGCAGAACTCTCAACTGACTGGCTCAGATTATTCATCCCACTGGCACAAACTGTTTGGTTTCCACCACTGATCTTTTGGCCTTCCCAACACAGATTCATGAAACAAACTTTCATGAGACATTGTCATGGGCTGTAGGTCTTCAGCTGGACTCACGCAAGACATTGCCATAGGATACAGGCCTCAACTGGAATTTTTTATGTCTTTAGTGTTTGGACAGATTTCCTGTACTTTTTGTGTTTGACTCTTTGGGTGTGTTTTATAAAATAATTCTGGCTGGTTGCAAAGTCAGTACTCAAAAATCAATAGCATTCTTGTACATGAATAATAATTTCACTGAGAGAGAAATTAGGGAAACAATAGCTTTTACAATAGCATTCAAAAAAATGAATTAGGAGTCAATCTAATGAAAGATGTAAAAGGTCTCTATACTGAAAACTATAGTACTCTGAAAAAGGAGATTGAAGAGGATATTAGAAGATGGAGAGATATCCCATGCTGTTGGGTAGGAAGAATCAATATAGTGTAAATGGCCATACTTCCAAAACTGTTATATAGATTCAATGCAATCCCAATCAAAATTCCAATAACATATCTTCCCGAATTAGAGAAAACAATCCTAAAATTCATCTGGAACCAGAAGAGACCTCGAATAACAAAGGTGATTCTGGGTAACAAAGACAAGACAGGGGGCATCACAATTCCTGACCTGAAATTATACTATAAAGCTACTGTGATACAAACAGTGTGGTGCTGACAAAAAACAAACAACCAACAAACAAAAAAACAGACCCGAAGATCAATGGAATAGATTAGAAGATCCAGAAACAACTCCAGACATACTAAGTTACCTTATCTTTGACAGAGGTGCCACACACATTCCCTGGAAGAAAGATAGCCTCTTTAATAAATGGTGTTGGAAAACTGGCTTTTGACATGCCAGATTAAGATTGGATCCATATCCTTCACCATGTATTAAGTTAAAATCTAAATGGATTAAAGATCTCAACATAAAAGATAGAGTAGGAAGATAGAGTAGGCAAAAATCTTGAAGACGTTGGTGTAGGCAAAGACTTTATGACTAAAAGTCAGACTGCACAGGAACTATCTTAAACAATCAACAAATGGGGTCTCATCCTACTGAAAAGCTTTTGCACAGCAAGAGAAACCACCAACAGTATGAAGAGACAACCCACAATGTGGGAGAAAATGTTTGCGAGCTGTTCCTCAGATAAAGGATTGCTATCGAAAACACATAAAGAACTTAAAAAAATTAGTCCTCCAAGATTTAAAGACCCAATCTAAAAATGGGTATCTGAGATGAACACACACTTTTCAGATGAAGAAGTACAAATAGCAAATAAATACGTGAAAAAATGTTCAACAGCACTGGACATTCGAGAGATGCAAATGAAAGTAACACTGAGATTTCACCTCACCCCAGAAAGAGTGGCTAGTATTAAGAAGTCAACCAATAACAAATGCTGGAGGGGCTGTGGAGAAAAAGGAACCCTTGTCCACTGTTGGTGGGAATGCAGGCTGGTGCAATCACTGTGGAAGTCAGTGTGGAGATTCCTCAAAAAGCTAGGATTGGAGGTCCCATTTGACCCAGCTAGTCTCCTTCTGGGTATCTTTCCAAAAGAATTAAAAACATCCAGGGCCGGGAGTTTGGCTCAGCAGCTTAAGTGCCTGTCTGGCAGGCGCGAGGCTGTGAGTTCAATCCCTGGTGCCGAAAAAAAAAAAAAAAAACATCCTACCACAGTGATATATGTGCACCTATGTTTATAGCTGCCTAGTTCATAATAGCTAGATCTTGGAAACAACCTAAATGCCTCTCGACTGAGGAATGGAAAAAAGAGATGTGGAATTTCTATATAGTGGAATACTACTCAGCTATAAAGAATGATAAACTAGACATTTTCACTCTTAAATGGGTGAGCATTGAGAATATACTTCTCAGTGAACTAAATAATTCACACATATGTAACCATAGCATTGTTGCACTTGTGTGATGAACGGAAACAAAATCTATGTATAAAAGATTAGTTAAGACAGTTAAAGAAAAAGAATTTTGAGTGAAAAGTTTTCACAGGGTCATCTTCAGATTTCATTTTTAATGCGAAATGTTTATTTGAAAATAATAGAGCAATTATAACAAAAAAGATAATCATATAGCTGGTTTCTCTTGATTCATTGAGGTGAAAGTTTTGTGCTAATAGTTTTCTGGATGATGTTTCATGTCTGTATCTTATACCCTAAACAACGGCTATGAATATAACAATATGCAATGTGCTGATTATTGTTACTCTCTTATTGGCTTGTTGTGAAATTGTTTTACTTCAATTTCTTACTTTTCTTCTATTTAAAATAAAAAAAATTATTCTGTTAATTATGTGTCCTGTATTAAATTGTTTTCCTTGCAAACCTGACTATTTCATATGTCTTTCCTATTTGATAATTTTCAAGATCATTTCTTTTATTTTCACTGTAATGTTTTCTCCTGTTTTCAGTATGACTCCTCACTCTTTTCTTAGCTGCACCTGATGCCCTTATGTTTGGGACATGAATTGGAGAATAAACCTCATTGGCTAACATTAGACGCATAAGGAACACGTTCAGTTTTATAAGATCAAGAATCAAATCTGAGAGTCTGTTTGCTCCTCATACAGACTTCCAGAAAATCCTTCTGTATCTGGAAACTTTCTTTGCATCTCACATTCCTGGTGAACCCAATTTCTGACCTATTCTTATCTAAATTAGCTTACTTCCTATTAGAATATAAGTTTGAGAGGTATCTGATCTACTAAACGCACATATCAGTAGACCATCTGCTTTCAGTTGTTCAATATTTAGATATTTCATCTCTGTTGTCATCTCCTTTCCTATTTTCTTTGTGTTTGAAGGCTTATAATATTTTAAAAATACTTTACAGTAATTTTGGAGGAAGATCCCTGTAGGTTAAATAGACAAATACATATATTGAATCTTCTGTGTTTAAACAAAAATCTCTTCTATTAAGATTTTACAGACATTGGAAATTCTATTAACAGAAGATAAGAGTCCTTCATTTCATGATTAGGAATATCCCAGGGAGACATAACACATTAACTTATAATTATGAATGGCTGTTATGCTTTCCTTTTTATAATTGACCCCCAATTCAGAATTAATTGCTTCCATATCCCTGCTTTATCTTCTTCACATCTTTATGGGTTTTCATTGTCAGACCTCAGTAACTAGAATGGATTAATCTGGGTTGTGTCCTAGGCACTTTTGCATTTGAGGATATTTAGTACCTGTCACAGTGCCTGGTACAGAAAGTTGGCTAAATAAACCCTTCTTCAAAAAATTAAATAGTTTAGAATATGAATTTACACAGAAATTTTCAACTCTGACAAAAGCACTTTTCCACCCTTGGTGAGAAATTTGAACCAGATGTTCACTATGTTGCCCAACTTTTCTCCCAGATTTATCACATGGTTTGATGGGTTTTTGAGTTCAGAAAACTGGTTGTAAGAAGACTAAAACTTCAAGTAATGATAAAATAACTCTCATTTTGTATTTATGCAATTCTTTTATTGTTTAAGATGCTTCCATAACTGTAATTAAAAAAAGGTAAACCTTTCCAAATTCTTATACTTTGGGAAAATTGCAAAATTTATTTCATTTTTTGTTTTTTCTTTTAAAGAAAGACTGGGAGGCGTAATAATTAATTTTAGAAAATAAAAGAATATTTCTTCACTTCCTGTCCAAGTGTAAGGAGCAAAGGCTAGAACCTGGAGAGGACTTCTTTCAGGAACAGAAAAGCATGCATGGATCGCATGCCAGTTGTCAAAGTGTGGGCTTGAATTTTCCACATTCTTTTGTCCCTAAGGAATACAACTTTGAAGTAGTTAACACATCTCTGACTACAGAACAGAAGTAGGGAGGACCTGGGCCACCATATTGTCTTCAGGAATGGCAAGTGTACTAGACCTACTGCCTACACAGAGAGAGATGGCTTTCCACCCAAATTCATCAGAAAATGACTCCATCTTTAAGCTTATCTTCTCTAAAAATTGAAGTGGTAAAGGGGTCTCTCAGTACATATCAAAAAGTTCTTCTTTATTAGAAATGGCTAAGCACAGTTATGAGTATCTTAAAACTTTATACCTATACAGATATTTGACAAACAAGTTATCAGCAGAGGGAGCTATAATTAATCTTGCCTTGCTATTGTTAAATTCTGAAAATTTTTAGTCTCTTCTCAAAGAAGCAGGAAGTCTAAGGATTTTGGCTGGTTGGGGTTCCGGGAGTGTGGAGTGGTATCAGCCTGAAAAGGGTTAGTTCTTTGCCTATGAAATTCAGAACAAAAGGAAATAAAAGAAGGAAATCTCAGTTTAAACAAGTAAATGCTTTAAAAGGTGAGAAAAATGTCCCAGAGCAAGAATCTTCTCTAAGCAAAGGATTACTACGAAGTGACTGTCCAGTAGGAAATTTAGAAAGTGCTGATTCAGACTAAAAGAATGACTGTACATTGGATGGAAATTATTTATTGGGAATGTCAACATACAAGGCATTCTACGTGCATTGGTATTACAGTTCAGTTCTAAACTAGTCCCATCAAATGAGCTTATAGACATGGATTTAAGTAGCAAGAGGTGAGCATTTTAAATGCAGTAAAAGTACTTAACATTGTAAATAAATCATTCTGCCACCTTAAACTGCCAACAAGGTGTTCAGTGAAAGTAGTGTCCTGGTTAGCAGTCAACAGGCACAAATTTTAACTTTGTAGCAGAAACGTTCTATTATGATGTAAATGGAAGGGAGCAGAAGAAAATTCCTCCCTTTTCAGAGAAATCGAATTGATTATCATCTTATCATAACACCAGAGATGACACCTGTGAAAACTTAGTAGAGTTTCAGGTGTGACTCCCTTGGTTATGGAAAGAGTTTGTCAGTATCCAGTCTGAGCTATTTTATATTATGATGTGAGACAGCAGAAGTATTGCTGCTGACTTACCAGATGAAAAGGACAACTGAAGAAAGTGGTTACCCTTTCCTTAAGAGTAGACGGAAAACTGTCCTTCACAAAGGTGGGACTTGAGAGCTTTCTGAGGCTAGCTGGTGGAGTGAGCCCTGGAAACGTCTGCATAGGTTGGCAGTGGGAGTCTTTGTCATTGTCTCAAGGCTTCCTGAAGAACACTAGGTTTCAGAGTATTTACTAAAAAATTCTGGTGGACTTCTGAAAATGACAAGTGGAGATTCACGCAAAAGGTAGGAAAGTTAAGAACAGGTTATTCCATTTGCCAGGATTTACACGTGGTGAAAGAGTGGCATCTCAGCAATTAAGAGGATAATTAATGTAGCATTCTAGAGTATGGAACCTATTTTTCTCAAGTTTTGTGATTTAAAAACTAGTGATGCTATTCACCTCACTGTACCATTCAGCCATTTTGAACGTAAAGTTAAGTGGTTTTTAATATATTCACAAAGTGGTATGATCATTTCCGTTATCTAATTCCAGTACATTTTCATTACCCCCAAAGAAAGCCATTCGCAATCACTGCCCATTTTCCCCTTCTCTTAGCCCCGGGCAATCACTAATGTATTTTCTGTCTCTGGGTTTCCTATTCTGAATATTTTATATAAATACTATCACAAAGTCTATGCCCTTTTATGTCTGCCTTCTTTCACTTCACATGTTTGTAAGGTTCATCTTGTTGAATGTGTTATTACTTTATTTTTTCCTATGGCTCAATAATATTACACTGCATGGGAATGTAGCATTTGCTTATCCACCCATCAGTTCACAGACATTTGACTTGTTTTTACTGTTTGTCTTTATGGAAAGCCATTAACTTTGCTATTGTTTTTCTACTCTCTTATTTCATTTTTCCCTCTTCTCATCTTTACTTAGTCCTCTTTTTGCTTGCTTTGGGTTTAATTTTTCTTAATTTCTGGTTTCCTGAGGTGGAATTTCAGGTTATTGATTTGAAAATTTTCTTCTTTTTAAATCTGGGCACTTGAGAACATGTGTTTTGCTTCACTATATTCTGTAAGTTTTGACACACTGCTTTCATTTTCATTCATGTGAATAAATTTTCTAGGTTTTCTTTTGATTTCTTCTTTGGACCATTAACTACTTGGGAATATCTTGTTCAAATTCTTGTGTTTGTGGATTTCCTAAATTTCCTCCTGCTATTTATTACTAATTTCTTTTACTCTTCATTAAAGAAATACTTTATATAATTTAAATTTTTAAAAGTATCACTACTTGTTTTATGGCTTATCATGTGATCTGTTCTGAATAATGCTCTATTTGGACTAGAGGAGAATATGTCTATCCTACCACTGTTGGATCAAAGACTATAGATGCCTACTAGTCAATTTGGTTCATGGTGTTATGCAAGTCTTATGTTTCCTTTTTGATCTTCTGTCTAATTACACTACTCATTGCAGAAAGTGGCAAAATTGAAATCTCCAACTATTGTTGAATTACGTATTTCTTGATTTACTTCTGTCTGGGGGTTCTCCTTCACATATTATTGTGTAGTGTTATTATGTCCACATTTGTTTGAAATTGTTATAGCTGCTTGTTGTATTGAACCTTTACCTGTATGTGTTTTTCTTTGTCTTTTGTAACAGTTTTTGAATTAAAGTGTGCTTTTAATGATTGTATCATAGCTTCTCCCTCAATACACACACACACACACACACACACTGTTTTCTTGTATATCTTTCCCTATCCTTTTCCATTTAACTCATTATGTCTCTGAATTCATAGCATGTTACTTGTAACTACCTATATAAGTGAGACATAAATTATTTTCATTCTTCTAATCTAAATCTTTAGATTGAATGTTTAATCCATTTATTTTTCATGTAATTACTGATAAAGAATTTAATATGTAATTTTCTATTTCTTCTATATTTCTATGTTTTTTTATTGTTCACCCATTCTTCCATTTCTGTTGTCTTGTGTAAATAAATATTATCTTTTATAATTTTTCAATTCATTTTCACTCATTTTACAATAAAATTTTAATTCTTTTCTGTCTGGCCTGGGGGGTCCAATGAATAAATCTTATATAACAATCTGCTTCAAAGAGTACAATTACAATAGTATAACAACTTGCCTTTTCTTTGATTCATTCTGTCCCCAATGTTTATGTATTATAAAAAATGCATCTTTATACATTGTATGCATATCAATACAGTTTATAACTATTGATTTACAGTTCTCTTTTAAATCAGAAGGAAAAAAGTTACAACAAAATACATTTACATTGTCTGTTACACTTACCTATGTAGTTATGTTTATGAATAATTGCTTTTTTATGTGTATTCTTATTACTCCCTTATGTGCTTTCATTTCAACCTAAAAACCTCCTTTAGTATTTGTTGTACAGAATGGTATGCATTTTTTTGTTTTTTGGTACTACCTAGATTTCTCCTTCCTATTTTAGAGGAATAGTAATACTAGTCTTGTAGACATAGATAGAATACCTGGTTGGTAGTCTTTTCTCACCAGTATGTTGAATATATCATGAGATTGTCTCTGGTCTCCATTATTTCTGGTGAAAAAAATCAATTTTTAATATCAATTTTAAGATCTGTGTAACATAGTATTAGTCAGTTCTTAGAGAGAATTTCAGTTTTAGCAGTTTTCAAAGTTCCTCTGTCTTTTGGCATTTTGATTATGACGTGGTTATATGAGTATTGTATTTGCTTTAGAGTTTGATGAATTTCTTGGATTGACAGGTTAAAGTTTTTCACTAAATTTAGAAAGTTTTTAGGAATTATATTTTTAAATATTCATTTTGTCTCTTTTCCTTTCTCTTCTTTTCCTCTCCTGAAATTCCTATTATATATCTATATTGATACATTGATTATATATATAAATATTTATCTATATATAGCTTTGCTTGATAATATTTCAGTAGTTTCTGACTTAATGTTTTTATTTTTTTCTCTTTCTGTTCATGAAACTGGAAATATCAATCAACCTTTTTTAACATCACCAAGTATTTTTTCTTTCTGCTTTTTTGTTGAGGACTGTCTTAGTTACTTTTCTCTCATTGCTGTGGCAAAATACCTGATGCACAAAATTAAGAGAGAAAGGGTTTATTTAGATCACAGTTTGTAGAGGTTTCAGTCCATAATCGGCTGACTCCATGGCAGGTTGGCACAGCAGAGAGACAACAGTCTAAGGTGGCAGAAGATAACAAAAGCAACAAGAGCAAAACGGGCAGAACAAACCTCTTTTCCTCTTTTCCTAGTACTCACACCATTTCTGTGACCTCCTCTTGCACAGGCTGAGGGTGTTTACAAAGTGAGAACCCTGGCCCCCTGCTGAGTCACTTTAGTTAAACTTCTAACCTCAAGTTGACACAGTGAATCAACCATTACAATATCTTAGGATGTAAACAGCTGCCCTAGGGCATGTATTCTACACCCCAAGATGTAGAACTGCTGAGTCACTTATTTTAGCTTCTAACTTGCTCAAAATGCTGCAATGTATCAACTGTTATAAAGAGCTCCAATGAATTGGTAATTTTAGCTACTTACACTTTTCAACTTAATAGTTTTTATAGGATTATTTTATATATTTTGTATCTCTTTGATGATAGTCTTTTATATTTTGACACATCATTCTCATTCTTTCCTTTAGATCATTATGCCTGCTCTATTTAGGCCTGTGAATATATATATATATATATATATATATATATATATATATATAGTAGCTGGTTTAAGTCTTGGTCATTAGGTTTAGCATTTGGGTATCCACAGGGATACTTCTGTTAACTGCTTTATTTCTTATGTATAGGCTGCATTTTTTCAATGTCTTTTTTTAATAGAACGTCAAATTTTTAAATACATAATATTGCAGTCTTGGAAATCACTTTCTTCCTTTCAGCATTCTTTGTCATTTGTTTATGGACTTTTAAAACAAATTCTGTAAAGCGTATGCTATTTGTCATGTGTAACCCTTGATATTTCTGCTTGGCTAATTTAGTATTCTTCTATTGATTCCACAGAAGTGTTTTTAGTTGCTTGGAACTAATTAGTCTTATAGCTTTTGCTGGGCCCTTTGTGTGTGTTCAAGAACTTTAACACTGAGTCAGGGAATTTCTAACTCTTAATTGCCACTTCCTGCTTGTGCACAACTTTGAGGTTAGCAATAGGTGAGAACTCAGGGCCTTTTCATGTCTTTCCTAACCATGATATGTGCATAGTCCTAGGACTATGTTGGAAATGTCCTGCAGACATTTATTTGCTCAACTTTTAAGTTTTGTGGTGTGCCCATTATTTGCTTAAATATTATCCACTGCCTCATCCATGATATTCAACAATTGCTTCTGATTTTATTTTTTTACAGCATCCCCTGAGATAAAGTCTGTTCTCACTCAGGAAACTTTGAGTCAGGTCAAATAAAGATCAGTATTGCTGGTTCTTTTTGCCTGTGAAAAGAGCTAACACTCACCCAATGACTTCTCAACAAAACAACCTTAATTGAAGCGTCTTGACACAAGTTGCAAGACACCACTAATTGGATTTCACTTGCCATCTGCTACACAATACCTGACAGAGCCCAGTAAAATTTAAATTCAGAATAGATGACAGAGCAAAGGGAGGAAAAAAAACACAACTTCTCTGGTAATTTTAGTTACCTAATCTGGAGCCTTTGAGGGAGGGGGAAAACAGTATCTGCAGAATTATTTCTTTTCTTGGGCTAAAAGGATCAGAATTGGGCTAAAAGGATCAACTGTGTATATTTTATTTCATGAAGATTTAGTTTTGATTTTCTCATCTTGGAAAGATAGTGAGGAAGAAAGCAGGCATCATCTCATTTGGGGTAGTTTTACCTAGGGAATGTTATTAAAAAATCCTCTTTGCTAAAGAGTTATAAAATTTATATTAAGTATGCTTAGATTAAGCATATATCTAAGTTTAAAATATTCAGCAGATCAAAGATAACATTTTTCCTGATCCATTAGATCTCACTATAAAGATGTTTTGAATTCTCATATTGTTAAAATGATGTCCTGAATACAAGGATGCAACCAAGATAAACATGATAAAGCCTGATTTTCTTCTTGGAACTTAGTAGAAATAAGTGAAAATGAAACATCTTAAAATTTTCTAATGCAATATCTTTGAGGAAGCTAGACCAATGAAAAAAGATTGAACTAGTTAAGTGTGTAATAAAATGTACTGTAAATCTCTAAATTAAAATAAAATGCATTAAAAGGCACACTGCCATTACTGCCCTTTCAAAATAATACCCCTTGCTTTGAACACAACTATTGCAACATTCTTGCCAGCTTCCAAAACAAGTCTGGAAGTCCTCTTTCGTGAGTGTCTTTTTGTGACTTCTTTGATGTCCTAAATCAAAGTATTTCAAGGTATTTCTGGTAATTTCTGTCAAATGAAAAACATTCCAAGGTGTCCTCCAAGTGTATCTAGCACTCTGAAACTTCTGGCTTTTCTTCAGTCAAAAGCACCGTGAAAGGTAAAATTTTGAATTGATTTAGGATATCAAGGCAATCACAACAGTGCAACTGAAGACACTCAAGAAAGAGAACTTCTGGAACTGTTTCAGAAAGTGTCAAGAAAGCTGCAATAACTGTGTTCAAACCAGGAGGGAGTATTCTCAGGGGGATTTTTGACAATGTGTCTTTTGTTGTAATAAATTGTTTTTAAATTTAAACATTCACTGTGTTTTTGATCATAACATGATTCTATCAGTGAGAAAGGTGGGGATCTGGTCATTTAAGGGAGCAAGTATTAATACTGTCCCATAGTCAACCACATGTGTCCTAAAAGTAAATATGTTCTGACCATGACAATGTGCTTCTCAGAAATTGAAGATTAGAGAATTCATTCATTCATTCATTCTTTATTGATAAATCAGTGCTATGAGCCATAAAATGTTTTTGTCACTATGAATACAATTGTGGAGAAAAACTGATAAGGTACATGTTATCATTACTCCTGTAACACTCTTGGGGGTGAGAAAACATAAAGTAAAGATAGATACATATTGCAAAGTTAAATACTGTTAAGTGAAATACAGAAAATAATATAACCAAGAGAATAGAAAGTACTCAGCAGGGGGAGGAAGGGCAAGAACCTCCCTTTTAAGATGCAATTCAGCAGTATCATGGATATCTGGGGGAAGAGATTACCAGGAAGATGGTAATGACCTGGAGTGGAGTGTGCTTGGAACACAAAAAACTAGTGAGGATCGAATGAAGAGACACAGGGAAGGGGAAAACAATAGGAAATGAGTTTAAAGAGATGATTAGAGTCAGTTCATACATGACTTTCTAGAATGTATTCTATTCTAGATAGGGTTTTATCAGAGAAGTAACAGTATCTTAGAGTACTCTATCTAGACTAGGCCAGAGTAAAAATGGTTAGGGACAGGTGGGAATGGAAACAGTTGAAAGTCTCTTGTATTGATCCAGGAAGAGATGACGGTGGCTTGGACAGGCTAGTAGTGTAAAGGTACTGAGCTATAGTTGGTTTTCAAGTACATTTTAGAGAGTCTGTAATGTTTGCTTTTGCCTGGTGTTAGGTATATAAGATAAGGACACATCAAAGTAGACAAGGTCTTTGACCTGGACAACCAAATGGATGTGGGAGCCATTTACTAGGAACAAACAAAAGACAGTTCCTGCTTATCCTTTCTCTGCTTATGAAGCCTAAACATGGTTATTTAGTTTTTAAATTCCTGGAACTATGTGTTAATGTGAGGTTTGCCAGACAGCACAATGGGCTGCTGATTTGGGTTAGGTTCAAGACATTACAAAAGTTTTCCTGCAATAGAATTGTATTGAATATGTCAAGAGTGACTGGGCACAAATGATGAGACAGAACAAGGAATTGGAAGAAAATGATGCTTTAGGTACAGAAATTTCCAGATTCTCTCTAGGCTACTGATTGTCATGTGATGAAAGATCTGGGTTCAAATTCTAGTTTAAAATATGACTATAAATAGTTACATAAACCTTCTGAACATATTCAAGGTTCTTTAAATATGAAATGGAGCTTATTTTGAGGTCCAAATTATAAATACAATCTTTTCTCCCTTATTTTTATTTTATTCTCGTGAAAGTCTCATGAAAATCCAATACTGATGGTCTAATTTGTTTCTGAGATTTTATATGACAAGTATTCATTGAGATCCATTAAAGATAGGACATGATAATAAGTAACTGAAGCAGATTTAAGGAACATATTAGGTGCTGTACTATTCTCAATCAATCTATAGTCTTAATCTGCAGTGTAGCTAGTAAAAGCTAAGGACAACATTTGATGGTGATGCACATGTGAGTGCTAAGAAGAATTGCTTCTAAAAATGCAAACATTTGCTGATCACTGATTATATGTTATTTTGCTAAGTGCTTTTGGTGTGTTATGTGAATTAATGCTAAGAAACAAACAAGTACCTTCTCGTGAGTTAGATATTAATATTACCCTTAGTTAGAAATTAAACACTGGCAAATTTATGCAATTGGCCAAATTTGTACAACATATGTAGAAGCAGTCTTGAATGCATGTACACTGGCTCTAGTGACACATGTGCAACTTTCTGCCATTTTGTTTTCTGAAGGAGTTCAGATATTGGAGAAGTGCTATGCATTAATACGGCCAAAGATGACTCAAGCAAGGGCCAGGGTTTGAAAAATTTCCTGAAAGGCTAAGAAAGAAAGAGAGCAGAAATGAACTGGAACTTCAGACATGGCTCCATGATAATTTGAGAAAATTTGAAGATTGAGAGATCACAGAATGTCCTGGGAATCAGAGGGAACTCTATCTGGCTTGTAGGACTGAATTTGTTTTGGTCAGTAATAAAAAACTAAATTGAATTGGTGATCCCAGACTAGTTTTAGAAAAGCTTTAAGGTAAGTCACATTACTTTACACATTCTCCTTAGATGATGGAAAGCTTTGGAAAGAATTTGAAAACTGGTTTGAATTATGTCATTTTGGTGGAGAAGAAGCCTTATGAGAGTTAGGAAATGAAAAAAACAAATGAGGGGAGGTGATTGATACAATCCAGATATGAGGTGATAAAGTTTAGGTAATTTTTTCCTTATAAATTTGTGTTTCAAAGGTTAAACCTTATAGCCTGCCTCCTTTACCACCTTTATCTCTCTCCCTCTCCTTCCCTCCCTCCCTCCCCTCTCCTCCTCTTCTCCCTCTTTTTCTTCACCTTCTGTCTCCTTTTCTTCCTCTCCTTGTCCCTCTCTCTGTCCCTCTCCATGTCCCTCTTCCCTTAGCCCACCCCTTCCTTTCCCCCTCTCCCCTGTTTAGCTTGTCTCTACTTGTCTTGTTTAGCTTGTTTTTACTTAGAACTACAGAATTTTGAATGAGACGACCTCTTTACATAGAAATCAAGCATTCTAATATTATTTTTGTTTAAACAAATGGCAACTGTGAGCCAAGCCAAATTAAAGAACTTTCTTGAGATTATATGGAAGCAAGGTTCAAAATCGAGACTAACCTCACTTTGTTTTCTGACTTCCTCTGCAGTACCGTATAACATGTTATCATCTGATGGCACTTCAGCTATCAGTATCTTCTTTCTATTTCCTTCTGCTATGACTTCAAAGAAAAGGAGCTTCAGCATTCCAGAATGACCACTTGTATTGTATTACCTTGAATGGTATTAACGGTCAGCATTGCTTTTAGGGAGATGGTGAATGTTTGTCAGCTACTAAAAGTCCCAATCATCAGAAATTATTTTTCTACGACGTTCGTTGCCCCTAGAGACATATAGCAACTTTATTGTACCCCAGAGTTAAACACATTGACATCCTCTAAAGAAAGCAGAATCACCTTCATACCTTTGTAGTTAGCAGAGAAGGGAGCATTGTTATTCTTTAGAGACACCCTTTGCCTTGATGAACTCATCAGGGAGGTATAAATGTCCAGGCTACTTTCTGGTCCATAAGGAAACATTATCTTTATATAACAGAAGACTCTAAGGCATAGAGAATGAGAACAAGTAAAGATCTTTCAATTCTTTTCCCTGAGGAAAAGACATATGGGGTCTCAAGGATCACTAAAGGACCCTAATTTATGAGCTCTTTTCTTAGCTATAAATTGTCAATGTTTGCATGATAGCTAGGAGAAGAGAATTACCTTTACAACCTCATACAGATTTTTTATTTTTCTTGGTGTTAATGGTTTTGTGCTTTCCATGAAACTTTTCTTTTAAAGGTTTCTCTCTGGCAAGGAAAAATATGATGAAGTTTAATCTAAAGCAGACTATAGCAGCACAGAGTAGGTCCCAGCTGAGAAGGAAATGAGGAATAACCAATGTCCTACAATTAAGTCTGTTGAATTGACAGTAGGAAAAAACACTGCAGTTTTAATTTAGATATTGACTGTCCACAGAAAAAAATATTCTGGCAGCAGTAGAATGGGGAGTTGAATTTCATTTATTCCTTAGATAAAGATGAATTAGTTGCCTGCCACAGGGTGATCACTGCTGAGAAATGAACAGAGAAGACAGATGTGATATCCGCCTCGAGCTTCCTCTCTGTAATAATCCTCAGAGTATAAATTCCCAGGAAGGTCTGTTCCCTGTTGTGATCCTCAGGACAAGAATGGTATCTGTCACATAGTAGGTGTTTTGGTTGAATGATTATTTAATGGACTAGTGAATAATATCTGCTTTATATGACACTTTCGTCTTTTGAATATCATTTTATACTTTGCATCAGCTTGCCAAGTATCAAGGGAACTATTAATTTTACATATAAGCAAACTGTAGACACAGATGTCAAAAAATTTCTAAGGCTTGTGGTCTTGCCATGGAATTGGACTCACAGTCCATCAATTTTTTAAATACCAAGCAGTAAAATTCTTTCTTCAAACAAAATTTGATTCCAAAAGTTAGACTCCAAAAGTTAGACACATCAGATAAAAGCTGGGCTGCACTGATTCCTATGTATGTAGGAGGTTGAGATTTTTCATATCTTTCTTCCCTTGAGGGCATGGGATTGATCATACTGGTAAGGTGATGAATAAATTACCCTCTTCTGTATTACAGAGTTTACTTGAACTCATAAGCTAATCTGGCTGTGTTACCTGAAGCAAGTTGCTTAACCTCTCTAAATTTCTATCTCCTCACTTGAAAAATGGGAATTTTAAATCCAGATATGTACAGGGTTGTGAGGATGAATAGAGGTGGTTCACACAAACAATGCCTCAAGGGCACAGTACAACGTAAGAACTCAGTGCACGGGAGCTCTGGTAATGGGTGATGAGGATGATGATGTAAAATGAAGAGGAAGACCTTTTGTTATGTGCCCTGAAGCCAAAGAATGAAGTAAATCTTATTTATTTTTCACATGGTGGCAGGAACTTTCAGTATTAAATGAAAAATAATTCTCTTTTATTTTATATCACAAAATGACACCTAAGATGATAAATGTTGAGAGTGATGCATTTTTGTGACTTCAGAAAACATTTATTTTGCTTTTCTGTTGGCTTTAGCAAAAGCTTATTGAGCACAGTCCATTTAGGATATTTAAAAATAGACAATTAAATGCCATTTTATTCATGATAATATATATTTATTCTGTAATTTCTGAAGGCCAGGTGCTCTTTCAGGCTCTGACAGTTAGAAAAGAATGAACCACTATTTTATTTTCAAAGGACTAGAGTTTGGGGCAAGAATCAATTACATTAATGTAAAATAATTCTGTGGCAGAGGTATTCTCAGACTACTTTTATAAAAATTGAAAATGTCCATACCTCTAGTCATTTTGGTTGGCTGAGTTTTTGCCTAATATAGTTCTATGGTCAGGATCATAGGGGAATAGAATTTCCTGGATTCTTAAATGCTGATTAAAAATTTTTATCTCTTTACATTTGAAGACAAATTTTGCTATGTATAAAATCTTTGGCTCACACTTTTTTCTTTAAGTAACTTGCTTAATATTTTGAATATCTGCATTCAATTTTCTTCTGAAGCATTTTCTTAAAAATAGGTAATCTGAGTTTTCCTTTGTACTTTGCATTCTCTTGTTATCTGTGCTTTTTTTTTTTTTTTTTTTTTTTTTTTTTTTTTTTTTTTTTTTTTTTTTTTTTTTTTTTTTTTTTTTTTTTTTTTTTTTGTTTTTTTTTTTGCACCGGAGATCGAACTCACAACCTCATGCCTGCCAGATAGGTGCTTAAGCCACTGAGCCAAACTCCCAGCCTGAGTTTTTTTAAATTTAATTTAATTTAATTTATTTTAGAGATAGTAAAATCCAATAAAACAAAACAGAACAAAGCCAATCAAAACAAAGCAGCAAAATTGGTACAGAACTTCAAAGCAGGATACTAGGAAAACAACAGTAGCTACCATAGTATATCTTGTTATCTTCACAATAGTTGTCCATTCCATCAGGTATAGTAAAACCAAGCCAAAATAGAAGAGAACAAACCAATCAAAACAGAATATTGAATATAGCAAAAAAAAAAATCAGAACAAAGCAAAACAGTGAGAACAATATTGGATTTCAAAGACAAGATAGAAGGAAACCCCCATATTTGCTATATTGCATGCTGTCATCCACCCAACAGATGCTCAGACCACTTGCCTTAGGCCCACAAAATCAACCAAACAATACAAGCATTTAGTTGCTTTATGTGCCTTGACTCAGTTGGCCCTCCAAACCAATGGGTTGTTTATGGGGGGAGAGGAGTCTGATTCTCAGCCCATGTACCAGTAGGCTCACAGGAGGTGCTGACTTCTCTTCCTGGAACCCATACAACTTGCACGAATTACCAGAAAGGCTGGCTAATTGGCTTCTTGTTGGATCCTCCCAGTCCCAGCATGGCCGATTCTAAAAGTGTGCATTTTATAATGACCACATACATTCAGTATTACTAAGATTTTATGATTCATAGGACTTACCCAAGACCTTTGCTGAGTTACAAACAGAGCCAAATAAAAAGAGCAAAACAGAAGTATATCTATTGCATCTAAGAATTGTTGGGAAAGAATGCAGAAGTGAGGCACATACTGGAACTAGGGATACTACCTAGAGAAGCTGCATTTGGTCTTCTCTATGTTAGTCCAATACACCTCTTTAAATCAGTCAGATGATTTAAAAATTGTACCAATTTCAGTGTAAAGCAAACAAATATCTTCAAAATACCATTCAAAATATTGGTTTATTTTTTCTTTTGATTACTTTTATTTCAGTGTTGAAGACACTAAAATTTTATTACTCTTTACTCATAGGTCAACTCTTGAATGAGACCAACTGATAGTAAAATCAGTCATAAAAAATGAGTTTTGATACAGAGAAATTTTGGATTAAACATGTATTGACAATCTAAATGCAATAAATCAAAGACTTTACATAATAAAAGTGTTTCGATTTTTGTGAGAAATATAATGCCTTTTAATGATTTTGTTACCAAATTTAGAAAAGAAGCAGTTCTTTAACAGAAAGCATACATATCGTAACAGCAGATTGTAAACAATGAAATGAAACTATATTACCAAAAAGAAAATGTGATGGCAATGCAATATGAGTACAAATGTCCGTAAGTGTCATTCATTCAACAAATATTATTTGAATGTTTACTCTGAGAAAATTAACAGGTTCAGTGTTGCACACGTTAGAGAGTTGACCACAGCAAGACAGACTGAGTTTTTTGAGGCAGGGTCACACTATGTACCTCAGGCCATCCTTGCGCTCCCATTGTAGCTCAAGCAGGCCTTGAACTCACAATGCTCCTCCTACCTCACCCTCCCAAGTGTTGGGATTAAAGGTGTGCACCACCACACCTGGCTTATCTGTGCTTTCAATGAATTTATTTTTGTTAAAGTCCAGTAATATTACTTGTTGTAGTCAGGGTTTGCAAGGGACAGATTTAATACAAAATACATGATTTATAGGATTGTTTTACAATATTCACCTGTCTTGGTTACTTTTCCCTCATTGCTGTGACAAAACACCTGACACCCAAAATTAGGGAAGGAAAGGTTTATTTAGCTTACAGTTT
The DNA here is from genome assembly GCA_004363535.1 of Dasyprocta punctata. Classification (NCBI taxonomy): domain Eukaryota; kingdom Metazoa; phylum Chordata; class Mammalia; order Rodentia; family Dasyproctidae; genus Dasyprocta; species Dasyprocta punctata. Next base: position 36,266 of record RJWM01016505.1, read on the forward strand.
TTGGAGGTTTCAGTCCACAATCAGCTGGCTCCAAGGCAGGGTGGCATGGCACCGGAACAATACTTTAAGGCAGCAGCTGAGCAAAAGCAGCCAAGACAGTATTTGGTACCAGGAGTGGGGTTGTTGCTGTGTATCTGACCATGTGGTTCAAGAGCCTTTGGAGTAGGGTTGTTGCTGTGTATCTGACCATGTGGTTCAAGAGCCTTTGGAAATGGCTTGTGCTTAGACTGTTCTGTAGAGAAGATTCTGGTCAGAGGTCAGGAAACCAGAAGGTTAAAAGAAAGACTGCTGGTAAAGACCAGGCTCGGGAGATTCCTGCTGGGAAAAAGGATTGCATTGGTTGTTGGACTCCACATGATGTGTGTTACAGCTTGGCAGAAAGTTTGTCTGCATTTTGCTTGTGTCCAGAGATTTTGCCTGAGACTAAGATTAAGGACACTGGATTAATTAAGAGGAAATCTCAAGGCAGCGGAATGTTGAAGAGGTGGCATGGCTATTGTTGGGGGCTTTTAGCCAGATTTATGTTGGAGATCAAAAGCAAAGAGCCCAGCAGGATAATTTAAAACATGAGTTTTGCCAGAAAGTTGTGGACTGTAAAGAGAGAACCAAGATCTCCATTTTTGAGAAGGAACAGAATAAAAAAGATGGCCTGGGGGCATCCCAGGAAGAGGTAGCTGGTTGCCATACTTTGCAGCCTCAAAACTACAAAAATAAAAGACTTGGCTTGGAGGGGAAAGCCTCAGAGCATCATGTTCCAGAATGGCAGTGGTGGCCGCATCAGGTTCCAGAATGGAGACAGCATAGAGGAGCTGTTCCTCAGAATCAGGTTCAGGGTGCCCAGGGATCCAGGCACTTGATCTCTATAGTCAAGAGAGAGGAGAGCCCAGCTACTGCTCCAAATGGCAGCAGACCTTGGCATCATCCACGTCGTGCAAGGGTTCTGAGGCTAAAAAGGCTTCCACCTCGATTTCAGAAAGCCTGGGAGGCCAGGCAGTGTGCCCCTGACAGGGCAGGGTGTGAAGCTATGAATGTAAAGCCAAAAGTGCAGTGGAGACCTCAGAAGTTTGGAAAAGCCAGGAGTGTGGATCATCTAAGGAAACCTGCAATGAGGGAGCAAAGCCAGCCCAAGAGAGAAGCTGTGGGAGCTAAAACCACCAGAAGTGCCATGAGGGTGGAACCACACAAGCCCTTTGGAGCTTACAATTTGCCACAGATTGTCTCAAATGGGTCACATGGAACTACAGGACTTAATGTTTGCCCTGCTGGATTTTGGTCTTGCTTTGGTTCTAATGCTTTGTATGCCCCTGTTTGTAACTTTTGGAATGGTAATGTTTACCTTGTGCCTTTATATGTTAGAAGTGTTTAACCTGGTTTTCATTTGTACAGGGTTTTACAGGTAAGGGTTTGCCATAGATCTGGGAGGAGATTTGGGACTTGGACTTTTCAGCAGAGCTGAAACTGTTAGGACTTTGGCAACTCTTGCAGATGGACTAAATGCCTTTTGCATAAAGGGATGTGCACGAGTCTTTGGGGGTCCAAGGAGAAAATGTTGTTTTGAATGTAATATAGTGTGGGTAGACTTAATGCTGATTGTTAAGATGTGTTATAATATTGTTAAGTTGCAAAATGTTAAGAATAAGCATGCCTTGTATCTGGAGACTGATTTAAGGAAATGTATCTGTTTGCCAAGTTGACAAGGGGTGGATTGCTACAGTTTATACATTGTGTCAACCTGAGAAGTCTAGCAGTTTAATTAAGTAACTCAGCAGCTCCACATCCTGGTGTGTAGAGCACAGTTACCTGGTCATTGTTACAATTTGAGAAGGTCAGAAGTTTAACTGGGAGACTCAGCAGGGAGCCAGGGGTCTTACTTTGTAAACATCCTCATCCTGTACAAAGGAAGGCAAGGAGATTTGTGGATGCTACACCCACCCTGGGGGAGGGGTGTCCTGTGTACTATATAAAGGAGGAGAAGAAGCTTGCTCTTCCCCCCTTTTACTCTGGATGCGTTTTTTTGGCTGCTGACTTGAAGTGTTGTTCCTGTGCCATGCCACCCTGCCTTGGAGCCAGCTAATTGTGGACTGAAACCTCCAAAAACTGTAAGCTAAATAAACCTTTCCTTCCCTAATGTTGGGTGTCAGGTGTTTTGTCTCGGCCACGAGTAAAAAGTAACCAAGACATCACCCAAAGAGCCAAATGCAAAGGAGTGCAAGAGGTCTATCTGTCCACACACTAGAGACCAAAAGAATCCATCTGGGGACCTGGGTTTCATAGCAAAGTCCTACACAAGTTCATATGAAGACCTAGAACCCATTGTAGTGTCCTCCATCAGTTCAGATGAAGGCCTGGAACCCAGGACAATGTCTCATGCAAGTCTGTACCAAGAATCTGCACTGGGAAGGCCTAAAGACCAGTGGCGGACACTACGCCAGCGGGATGAAGGATCTGTGCCAGCAGGCTGAGAGATCTACACTGGAGCCAGGAAGTGACTCTCAAGGTAAGGACCAGAGCTCCCCCAAAAGACCCACAGCCATTGTCAGCTACAGCAAGGACTGGAGCTTCTCTGATGATGAGAACTGCTGAGTTCATTACAGGAAAACCAGCATGGCAATCTTCTCCAGGAGAATCAGCAGCACACCATCTTCCCCTCCAATTCTCCTTTTGTGCTGTTGGTAACAATCCTCAAGTGGGCCTTCCACACCCAGAACCATGCTCATTCAGTTCAGCTTGGTGTTACAAATTGAAAATTAGTCAGTCTATCACATTACTGGATTATGTCTCCATGTTGGTTATTCTGGATAAATGTTCTCAGATACAAAACTGTTTTATGAAAAGTTGTGAATTTTAAAATTTTATAATGAGAGTTTCCTTAGCATAGATTTTAATTTGTTCTGGTTCTGGTTTTACTTTTCTTTTTGGGGAATTGCTATTTATATGTTGCCTCACTTCAATATTTGTCACTTTGTCTTGAATTCTTTATCTCTCTTCATTTTCTGTATTAAAAAGTCTTTTGTTTCACATTATTTTTCTATCAGGGCATTATTTGTCTTGTTTATTCATTCATGTATTCTTTCTAGATCAGGCTTACAAAATGTTCTTTCCTTTTTCTAACTGTTTATTCAGTTTGTCACCTCACTACTGAGTTTTCCTACTCCTTATTTATGAGATGAAATTTAATCAAACACTGTGGTAAATGTGTAAATTTAAAACAATTATTTACAATAAGAGACACATTGTCATTAATCCTCCTCAAAATATTCTGTCCTGAATTTGAGTGCACTAATTCCATTATTCTTGCCACTTCCTGAAGTTCTTATGGTAGTCCTTTTTTGTGAGTGTTTTCAGTTGCATTGTCTGGCTGTCTTGATGTCATGATTTGATTTGCCTTTTCTGTTCATTTGCCTTTTATGGTCACTTTGACTTGGGGAAGAGACATAAATCACACAGTGTCAGATCCCATGAGTAATGTGGATAAGGATGCCTTGTAATGCTTTTGTTTGACAGAAGTAGTCATAAATATTTTGAATTGATTCAGGATATTGTAGCAGCCACAAAAAGACAGCCACAAAGAGTATTTACAGAAGGTGTCAAGAATGATGGGATAAGTATGCTCAATCCAGAGAGAGTATTTTTTGAGGGGAGGGGAGGTGTCTTGGTTACTTATCTGTCATTGCTGGGACAAAATACCTCATGTCCAAAATGAAGGAAGGAAAGGTTTATTTAGTTCACTGTTTGTGGAGGTTTCAGTCCATAATCAGCTGGCTCCAGGGCAGAGTGCCATGGCATCAGGGAAACACTTCAAGGCAGCAGCCAGCAAAAGCAGCCAGAGCAAAAAGTGGAAGCAAGCCTCTTTCTTTCCCTTATATTGTACACAGGCCACCTCCTCTCCAGGAGGTGTAGCACTCACAAAATCTCCTTGCCCTCCTCTTGCACAGGCCAATGGTATTTACGAAGTAATAACCCTGGCTCCCTGCTGAGTCCCTTAGTTAAACTTCTAAACTTCTCAAATTGCCACAATTTATCAAACATAGCATGGAAGGAGGGGAGGTTAATGGCAATGTGTCTTGTATTGTAATACATTTAAAAAAATACTTATCATATTTTTGCCTATACTTTGCATATTATATATTCTTGAATTTTTCCTTTATTCAATTTATATCACTTAGAACTCTTTAATGTGGATTTTAAAGTAACTTACGCTTTTCACAAATGTTATAAACATAATGCAAAAAAATGTATCTTTCTCCTAGTTTCTTTAAATACTATCATTTTAAATATCCGTGGAACAATGATTTAAACCAGGAAATTGACATCAATATAATAACCTTAATTAATCTACATGCATTAACCATGTATCTGTAATTGTCCCAATGTTGTTGTCTCCTAGGATCATAGCATTGCATTAACTCTCATGTCTTTTTATTCCTTTCCCATTTTTTTTACCTTTTCTCAATTGTGAAATATTCGAAGCATACTATTCAGTTATTTGTAGAATATTCATTGATTTGGGAACTGCCCAGTGTTCCCTCATCCTAAGGTAGTGGTTCTGTGCCTTGGGCAATCATATCACCCACCCTGATATTGTGTTGTTCTCTGTGTATTATTTTAAGGCAGTGCATGTGCACCTGTCTTACAAAAGGTGATGTTAACTTGGAGTGCTTGATTAGGATGGTGTCTGCAAAGCTTCTCCACCCTGAAGTATCTAGTGGGGAAATAGTCTGAATTACTGTTAATGTTCTGGCACTTGTCATATACTGACCCACTAAATTTTGCAACCATTAATGATACATACTTGTTTGTAATGATATTCCCTGTGATATTTGAAAAATGGTAATTTTTTTGTTTTCCTCACTCCTTCTATATTTTGCAGTTGAAATGACACTGAAATGAATAACTATTTGTTTTCTCTACTTACTCATTTATATCAATATAAATTTGGGAACATTCAATTTATTCTCTGGATTATATTCCTGTCTATTGTCAAATTATTACCCTATTTGTTCACATGCTTCTTTGTGTCATTTCAACATGTTCTCATATTTGAGTGCTTCCTTACTTTCTGGAAGCAAAATTTGTTCAAGACTGATTTTCTTTTTTCCCTGCCCCACCTCTACAACCAACCATTTGTCAGAGAAGCCTTGACTCATTTGATGATATGCATTATTTGGTACTAAGGTGCTATTGTTTTTAGGTCTTTCCAACAGCTGGAAATAGGAATTAGATGTGCATGTACACACACACACACACACACACACACACACACACACAGGCACACCCCTATTTATTTAACTATTCTTGCATAAAAAAATGTGAAATCATTCTGATACTCTTGATTATAGCACATCACAGAGTTAATGCTTTACTTCTAAGTCTTTTCTACAACAGTGAGAAACCTGATTGTCATTCATAATTGATTTAGTTATTTTCTTAATCATAGAACACACATAATATAGTTACAGACTTGCTAGCTCAGAGTTACATACTGCCATGAAAAACAAATCTGCATGCTGTTCTTTTGTCTTTAGTTTTACAGTTTGGAGATAAAAAATTTTTTCTATTGTTAGGTGAATTTTTCTGACCTTCACTGTTGTTTATTTATCACAGAATTTTTTTTATTTGTAAACATTTGAATCTACCTGTGTTCTGTTTATGGTTCTCTAATGTTTGATCCTATTTGTTTATTCATATGAATGTGTGGGGCATTAACGAAGTTTTAAAAACTGGAGCAATATAAAGAAGTATGCTGTGAGAAGTGTCCTCTGCCCTCATCCTTCCTGTGTCATCCCATCCATCTCTTCTTTATGCTTTATTTCCACTCACACCATAATTAATTTTATTACTGTCTGATCTTGTATTTTTTATCTTGCATTTTTGTACAAATGGATAGTGCATGCATATTTTCTATCTTTTCATTCTGACATAGGTTTTAAAAAAAAAATAGTCTGATATTGTATCCTGAAAATAACCATTTTATATTGGCTCAGGCATCTTTTACTTTTCAAAAAAGTTGTTTCATGATACTTGCTTTGTGAGTGCCCTGAAATTTTCAACTATTTTATCATATGGAAATTTTGTTTCATATCTAATATTATATCCTGTTAACTTACTGAATTTTCTTATGATTTTAGTTAATCACCAATTTTCTAGAGTTTTCTAGGTACACTGTAACACTACCTACAAATAAATGTCTTCATATTTTTAACAATTTATATGCATTTAACTGATGTCTCATTTCTGTTTATTAAATAATGCTTTTAGTTACATGTTGTGTAATTGTGAAGATAGTGACCCTCTACCTTGTTCTTGACCCTTTGGAAATTCCAATGGCAATTCTCTATTGAGCAGGAGGCTTCCTTTAGGACTTGTAGAATCCTGGCTCTAGGAGTGCATGTGCATGTGTCTGTATGTGATTTATATATGGTATCCATTGATTTTTATTTTTTTCATTGTCTTTATCAAGAATGAGTGTTGAATTTTTTTTCAACTATTTTTTCTGTTAAGGAAATAATAATTTGTTTCTGATTTTTAAAATATTTCTTCTGTAATTTCTCATTCTGACCACTTTTGGTGAAGTTTAATAAAAGATTTAAAATACCAGAAATCACATAAATCATTCTCACTCGTGTCTGGTGAATAATAGAAAGTGTTGTGTATTGTTATCCAGTTGGCAAGGTAGCTTCAGAATTGGTGTTACAGCATACTGTTTCATTGTTCACATACATGTGTGTTTAGCAAACTCTTTACAGATAGTTGTTGGTTTCAAGACAGATCTTTAGAAATTTCTACCTCAGAATACTGACAGTTTCAATAAAAACATGTCTCCTTGCATTTCATAAGGGATCAGATGCTGTGTGAAAATGTGGATTGACTGGTTATATATTCTTGATTGATGCTATTGCAGGGTTTCTCTACTGCAGCAGACTGGTCCACCCCTTAATCTTTCCTGAGTTGATTTCAAGTGAAATTGTCCTCATCTTGTGATTTTTAGAATTGTCTCATTGAATATAGGAATTGGATATAGGACTGATGCTATGAAATAAGACTTGCCAAAATAATGAAGAAAATACATTTTAATCTTAACTGTACTGGTTTCCAAGTTAAAATACACGAGAGACAAAAGTAGTATTGAAAATAATGGGCAGGGAAGGTGTGTGTGTGTGTGTGTGTGTGTGTGTGTGTGTGTGTGTGTGTGTGGGCAAATTATTTATGGTGGCTCTGCTCCAGAGTAAGATCCAGAGAAACAAGGGTATAAAGAGAAACTGATTTAGCCGGGTGTGGTGGCACACACCTTTAATCCTGGCACTCAGGAGGCTGAGACAGAGGATCCTTGTGAGTTTGAGACCAGCCTAGGCTACAAAGTGAGTTCTAGGCCAGCCTGAACTGCATAGTGAGACTCTGTCTTAAAAAATAGGGCCAGGGATTCAGCTCAGTGGCATAAGCACCTGCCTGGCAGGCATGAGGTTGTGAGTTTGATCCCTGGTACAAAAACAAACAAACAAAAAACAAAAAACAAAGACAACAAAACAAAAAACACAACTGGTTTAGATTTAGTCTGACCTAGGTTCATATGTCAACTTCCGGTTATTTCTTCAATAATGACACCATTAGAAGCTGTAGTCAATTCTTTTATTCCATCTTTTAAAGACTTCTTCAACTTTCCTATTCCTGGGCTCTGGGGTGATCAGGCTTCTGGAAACTTATTTCTGGGTTCCTGGAAGTATTAAGAAATATGCGAGTTTGGTCTATTTCTCTGCTCTTGATTTTTGACTCTGAGCATTTTGAGTGACAAAAATACTCTGAATATAGTAATATATCCTTGTCAACCCTGGTTGTGTGAGCTTTAACGTGGCCTTAAAATGAAACTGTCTTTTGTTTTTCCTTTCTTTACTCTGCCCATCTGAGCAATGCTTATTTGGAAAGCTCTGGGTGCAGTGTCTAGCCAATAGTGCCCCACGCTGAGCTGTCGTGTTCATGAAGGCTCCATGCATGCCTTTGCCTTTATAGATATTCTCCTGTACCCAGGCTGCCTCCGGTTCTGTGGATGTGCATTGAATGCTTGCTAAATCTCAAACACATTGCCTCTCTTCAGGCACCAAACCTTGCTGTGTTGGGGCTCTAATATTATCAAGCCTGACATCATTCATTCGCTTTGATGGCACCATTTCTCCAGTTTTCAGTTGTAAATAGACTGGAGATTTTTGAATTATTCTTTTTTCCTTCTGACTGCAGATTTTTAAATTCTCTTTTAGGAAGTTACTCAATTTTCCTCTCTCTTTCTCCTCCTGGTAGTGCATTGTTTGCTTCAAGAGCCCCAGTAGCTCAGGGTCAGCTTGCTGAAGTCTTTGGTTTGAGTGCTTGGTTCCCTTTCACTGGGTGATATCTGTTCTTAGCAGAAAAATAAAATCTGTAATTAATGTTAAAAGAATAATCTTTTAGTGACATTATGACCATTTTTAAATCAAGATATCAGGCATTCAAATTTATTTGATGATTTCTTAGGATGGGCACAATTGGGTCACTTTTTCACAATTTCAATTGTGATACTCTTGGTCATAAAACAACCATATTTTTTTGGAGTTGAGGGACATCATCATTTAAGGGAAAATATGTCTCACTGAAACTTCAGTTTTAAAGGTTACAAGCTTTTTAGTCATAGGCTGTTAATGCCTAACAAACAATGTGTAAGTGAAATGATCAAAATAAAAGTAGACAGTGAAGATGCCTAAGACTGAGCAGATTGTGCAATTCCCACCTAAAAACATTCAAAACCAGTGCAAAGCAATTAGGCTTACTTTTGGACAGGGTTCCTGGCTCTGTGAAACCTCCCAGAATTAGGGATCCAGAAAAGAGTATCAGACGTTGGTTTGCAGTTGGTCAGAGGTATCCTAAGATGCAGGAGTTTCAAGGCTAAAACTGCAACATCCCTGGACAATATGATTGGTTGGGCACCCTATGTCTAGCACACTTTGTGCATGTAGGCTTTATCTTAAATAAGACTGTATTTTAACTAAAGCTTTAAAAAGTGAGGAGGATTAGTTGATCAAATGACTTTATCTGTGGAAAAAAAGAAAGTGTACTCTTTTCCTTGTAAGATTGCAATTTTCAGTGGGAAAAAATAGTGATGATCATTACTTTATTCTTCATATAAGCAAAGCAGGACTTCAAACTCTATTTGAGGAATGACCCTTTTCCAGAAATTGTAGGCGCTGAATTTATTGCCAGTCACTTGTCGCTGTCCATCTGCTAATTCTCTCCATATCGAAGGAGCAGCTGTC
>RJWM01016506.1:0-45304 GCA_004363535.1 Dasyprocta punctata
TGATGTGAAAATATTAAGGAGAAAATTTTTAGAAGTAAACAACTCATTGTTTTAACTTGAAAATTATTCTGCATGGTGTGATCACACACTCTCCCACTCTGCCTCCACTGCCTGTGCCTTTGGGATCTGAATCATCTCTTTATGCAGGTAAGCCGCGCCCTGTCCATTAGTCACTTAGTGGTTATCTTGATGGTGAGATCACCTGCGTGTGGTATTTCAGAGCTAATATTTTAAGTAACCCCTACATAGTAGCCTAACACTATAACCTATTTCACACATCTCACTTCATCTCATCATTTAGGCACTGTGTCATCTCATCATCACTGGAAGAAGAATGAACAAAATACATAGTTATATGGAGAAAGGGAGAGAGAGAGAGAAACAAAGGGGGAGACAGAGACACAGGCAGAAACAGCAATGGAGAGAGAGCATATCTATGTAACATTTATTTCAGTACACTGATAACTGTTCTATTTTACTTATTTCAGTACACTGATAACTGTTCTATTTTACTGATAATCTCATAATGTTCTTAATGATTAAATTAAATTTTATTATAAGTGTATACGTATAGAAAAAAAGCAGATATATAAGGTATGATTTGATTTCCAATTGCAGATATCTACTGAGGGTCTTGGAATGTTTTCTCATGGGAAAAGTAGAACTGCTACAAGGCGAAATAAAAAAATACAGTGAGTATAAAATTTTTGTTTGTTTGAATTATTAAGAAGTATATTTTTATTAATACCCTTCAACATACCTTCTTCACTTGAAACATACTTATCCCACTGTTCTTGCCACTTTCTGAAGCAGTTTTAGAAGTCCTCTTTCATGATTGTCTTTTGTTGCTCTGTCAGCTACCTCAATGTCCTGAACTGATTCAAAACATTTCCCTTTCATAGTCATTTTAACTTTGGGGAAGTACCAAAGTCACATGGTACCTGAGCTTGTGAACATGTGAAGGGGCAGACAGTGGAACGTTTTTGCCAGCCTGCTTTTCCAATGGATGGCAGGCAACAGTATTCACTGTGTTTTTTTATCACACCTCTTAAAAACACAAATAAAAGAGCACTTCCAGAACTGCTTCAGAAGGTGGCAAGAACAACGGAATTAGTGTGTTTGAAGCAAGGGGGAGCATATTAGGTGGGACTATGGCAACATGTCTCTTATTGTAATACACTCCTAAAAAATTTAAACACTGATAATATCCTTAGATCAGACCTAGTAAAGTAGGAGAGTGAGAATTTCCACAGAGCTCCCAAAGGCATGCCCTAAGTCCCTCAGCTGAGCTGTCACCCCCTATTCATTCAACAAGCACTCAAGGATTCTGAGGGCTAAGGCTGTGCAAAGCAAAGAAAATACAGAAGGGACCAAGACACAATTGGGTTTTGCCTCTTTGATGCTTAAAACTTGGCACACATAGCCCATATATTTGTATGGAAGGCATCCTCAAAATGGTTTAAAATGCCAAACCTAAACTTTGAGAGGAGTATTCCTCCCAGAGAAATAAAAAAATTTTACATTTTCTGTCTTTCCTTCTAACTACAATATGGACAAGCACTTTCACAATACATGCTATATTAACTTCACCTTAGTTACTATCTGGTGGGAACCAAACTTGATTTCCTTGATCTTTGAACCAGAACTTTTAAGAGAATTATTACCTTTTAGATCAGCAGATAATTCCTATGGCTTAAATGGTAACCAGTGCTATGGGAAAAATGCATATCACTTTTCAATTGTGGGACTCGCACACACTGTGCCTTTTACTTCATTGAATATAGCCCAGTACCTAATACAATTCATCTTGTTTTCTTTCTAATTTTTGTTAAGAATTAATGGTGTTGTTTCTCATATAATTTATATGACCTTCATGTGAGGTCATAATTAAAGGTTGACTTGTATACAGACATGCTTTTATCAATCTTTAAAAACTGTCCAAGGATAAGCAACAGTAAAATAAATACTACATGGGAAAGAAATAAATCATAGTGATCTTAAAAGGCTAATTCAATAAACTAATCTGATCAAGTCATTGGTCTTGTAAAATCAATCACATTTGTCTTCAAACAAAAAGATGTTTAAAAAAGTTCATAAATGAAATATGTTTCCATAGGGACTCAACTACATATTGATTTATGAAAACAGTCCTTAAGAAGAAGACTAATTTTATTCTGAAAACATTTTTATTTTTAAAAAAATGACAATTTCTTTTCTTTCATATCACTTTTTACTGGTTGGGCACATGTAAATCTTGATAAAAGAAAGTTTATACTTAATGTTTCCTCTTTGCCCTTTTGCTATAAGGAAAACAACAAAAATCCCTCTCATTGAGAAAGGATGGACCAGAGTATTTTTTTTTAAATAAATCTCGCTCCAAAGCTCAGGATGAGGTTTCCATAAGAACAGCGATAACACTGTCATCACCAAATTTTTATTTTTAGTAATGTAAGAAAGAGCATTTGCAATCCGTATTTATCTCAGATTTCTAATTGTGAAGGTGTTGCTATATTAATTGCATATCACGTATATTCGATCTGACTAAATAGCTAAACCATCCAAGGCGATCTGTGAGAACATTTGTTTTACATCTGCAGGAATGCTGACTAAGCTGGCTTTCCAGTGCCTTCCAGCCCACCAAAACATCTTGTACACCAAGAGAATGCTAGGGAGCACTGTATTTACTTTCATTCACTGAATTTAATAAAATAAACTACTTAAAATCAAAGATTACATAGATCTTTGCTAGCTCCATGGCTTGCAAAATGTTTTAACAGTAGACTTCTTTATTTCAAATTCAACCTGATGGGAATCTGCACTAGTTGAAATGGAGAATAGACAAACCAATTTTGCAAGTCCCAAGTAAATTCTTTACTACTAGATTCTGTCAGTTTGGGAAAATAAAAAAACAGGATGTATAACCCCCTTACATATGCATACTAATCTATTATAGTATTTTATAAAGAAAATGTATTATAAAAGACAAACAGGTAAAATCAAACCAAAAACAAATCATTTTTGCAGACTATGACAGTGCTTAAAATAAAGTTTGAGAACATCTAATCTAGTAACAGTCTTATTTTTCAGATGAGGAAAATGCCTAGTTTAAAACAGTATTGCTCAAGAATACATAAAAGGCAAAAACAAAATTCAAGCCTCAGTGAGTCCCTAAATCAGAGTAAGTATACTTGATGCATACATTGACCACTTATTCTGGGATTAGATCCTGAGATAATTTAAAGTTTATAACTCCTAAGTAAAAGATTAGTGGCATAATCTCCATTATTTTTTTTTACAAAGGCTGAAAAACTACGGTTTTCAACCATATTTACAGTGCAAATAAAGATCAGAAATCTTTATTGAACCCTGTTTAATTTAACAAACTATGCCTAAGATCATGGCAAAAAGCTGTGCTTTTTCTTTAATATTTGAATATTGGATCAAAAGGGGTCTGGTTTATAGGAGGGTGAATCTGAGAAATTTCTCGTCCCCATGCCAGTATCCTTTTTGGTGTGCTTTCAGCTAGATAGATCTGGGAAGAACCATGCACAGACTGCTGTACTTGTGCTTTATTTTTATTTTTATTTTTATTTATTTTTTCAAATTTTATTTTAAAGATAGTAAAATCCAACAAAGCATAACAGAATAAAGTCAATCAAAACAAAACAGTAGAACTGGTACAGAACTTCAAAGCAAGATACTAGGAAAACAATAGCTACTATAATATATCTTGTTACCTTCATAATAGTTGACCATTCCATCAGGTATAGTAAAATCAAACCAAAAACAAAACAGAATAAAACCAATAAAAACAGAACATGAAATAAAGCAAAAAAAAAATTAATCAGAATAAAGACAGTGAGAACAATATTGGGCCTCAAAGACAAGATAGAAGGGAATCCCCTTGTGCTTTAAATTCTATAGACCTCAGCACTGAAGCTCCCTCAACATGCAAGGTCCCCATGTGCCGGAAGCCAGCCTGTTACCTAGAATTGCTTTCAAGTTGGAGAAAACACTATTATTAGTAGTAGTATTTTTATTATTTGAGACCGCTGATTTGGACAGAATTAAGTCAAATTCTACAGAAGCACATTGACAGTAGCAAGAAGAAAATGGTTTTTTGACTGTTGAAAAGGAAGGGTTTTGTGCTTTTCTTTTGTGCCCAGACCTTTTGAGCACGTTTAAATCCTTTAAGTCTAGTGGGTTTCAGTCTTGCTCTTACTTAATATCCATCATAAATCAAAATGCTCTCAATTTTATCAGAGCATTGACTACATGTAGTAATTAGCATTTAAAATCATTATCTGGAAGCCCTCAGGGAAATTTCATAGGTGAGATGAGCCAACTCGAGTCTCCAGCTGACTGTAGGTCAGAAGTACCAAATCATCCTCTGTAATTGTACTCAATTGGTAATCTCAGCTCAACTCATGAGAGGCTCAAGCCAAATTAGGTCGAATTACCTATTACTTCTCAGGAATACATTCCAGTCTGGCACAGGTCAAATTGCAAAGCCTGACCCATGAATACCCAGACACTGGCTCTGCTAGAAATGCAGCAGGGAACAGAGGTGTGGCAGAGAGAAGGGCTGCTAGTGTTGAGAGAGCAGCAACTGGGCTGTCAATTATCTTCAAACAGCTTTTTATAATGACCTGAGCTTTGTATTTAAGATTTAGAATCCTAGACAGAGCAAGAAAATCGATAGCCTCTGTGTTATATGTAAGCAAATGATGAAATAAGAAAGTCCCTACTTCTCAAAATTGAAATGAAATAAATGATGCTGACATGTTTGAGGTCTATTTTAAAATATTAACAGTTCATAAAGAACTTTATACAAGTAATGATGATTTGAAAAAGACAAACAAGAAATCTTTATTTTCCTCAAACACAGAAAAGTTCGGTAACTGCTCAAGGCCATGGTGCTATTTTTAAAACTTAGAGGCTAGGCCTGGAACTCTGCATGTTTGATAATAACACTGCCCTGACTATAATGCCTGCACTTAGAAGGAAATTGCTTAGTTCCTTTTTATAGACAATGTGGGTGGAACTGAACAGGAGGGATGCTCATGCCAACATCAGTCTCATGATGCCTTGAGTTCAAATGCCCTTTCTGTGCCCATAATGATGTATAAGACAAGGGCAATGTGGTGGTCTAATTACCGGTCAACTTGAGTGGGAACTAAATCAGTGTGGTTCTGGGCATGAAAGACCCACGTAAGGATTGTTGCCTACAGCATAAAAGCAGAATGGGAGAGGAAGACTGCATACTGCTAATTTTCCTGCTAATTTTCCTGAAAAAGCTGTTTTTCAGCAGATTTTCTTCAGAGGAGCTTTGGCTATTGTTTTTCCTTTAGGAGAGCTTCAGTTCTCATCTTCATCTTGGAGGTAGTCTCCTGGCTTCCTGTGCAGATCCCTCAGCCTTCCAGCACAGGTCCTTCACCTGCTGGCGCAGATTTTCGAGCTTCGACCACTGGCCCTTGGTTGGGTCTTTCTGGTGCAAAATGAACTTGATGAGGACATGAGCCATTGCTGTGGGTTCCAAGTCTTTGACTGGATCCTTTGGGTGTCCAGTGTACAGACAGATGCTTGCACTTTTCTACATTTGACTCTAATAAGCTTTGACTGATATGGGCAACACATCCTTTTTCTGCAGAATGGTATGTTTTCCAGTAGAAGGAATTGATTATCACAAGGTTTCTCATTTTTATTTTACCCCCAAATATGAGAAAAAATTCTTTGGTGATGCAGTGGGAAATCCTCTACTGTGCGTAATTTAACACATATCATCTAGTGACTCCTACATGTGTGTAATATATCTTGGTCATTTTCAGTCCTTTTACCCATCCATCCTCAAATCCTATATGAGGAATTTTTCTATTCAGAGAGATAAACACTCAAATTTTGCTGAGACCTCTTCTCTCATTATAAAACAATTAGCTTGACTAGCTAGAACCACTTATACCAGTATAGAGTTTTTTTGTATATATTATCTCATTTGATATTTAATGCATTCCCATGAGATATGTAGAGATGAAATTCTTAATGTCTCTATATATGAATAAGAAAGTTGATGATACTAAGATATGGCATTTAAGTACCACATTTTGGAATGCTCTGATATAAATTTGCATTTCTTCCATTTCATTTCTGCAATCTCATGCACAAAACCATGTGTAAAGACTCTATGGTAATTGTAAATGCTTGTAAAGGGTAATATGACCATAACATATGGGGTTGTCTTAAAGCCTTTCTGCCCAAAGCTCTGGCCTTACTGTGCTGCTCAGACAAGCATCATTCACAAAACATATTTGTAAAACTATTTATACAAAAAGAATACAATTATTTTCATTCAGGACATTTTTGAAGAATCATGCACAAAATATGAGTTTTTTGAGGTTGGGGTTAGACTGATCAAATCAGTGGACTCAAACATAGGGCTGTCAGATTTACAGTTTAACTTCCTTGTTCTTCTGAATCTGCACACTTCATTCAGAGGAAAAGTGTTCATTTACATTCTCTCCTGAAACAAAACAAGTGACAATTGTTTGCCATTGAACATGGAAGAAATGAATGAGTCAGTGTAGCTAGTCACGGGCTCCAGAAGTAAAATTATGCCCAAGGAAACAGTTCTTTGGGAAGTAATTCAAAGCATCATCTTCAAAAATATCATATTAAATATTGAGACAGTTACTTTATTTGACAAGAATCCAAAATAATTTTAGCCACAGTTAAACTTGAGATCCCTTGGTTAAAAGACCAAAAAGAGTGCTTATTTCTATAGTTTCAGTTTTCTGAATGCTGCATAGGGAAATGATTAAAAAACTTCGCATAAAACTCTCTTAAAAAGAATTTATTACAATAAGTACTCCCCCCCACACACATTTTTATATCAGAATTAAAATCTCAATATAGACTAAGTGAAAGATGCCTCATGATATAATTCACTTATAGGCAGTATTGCAAACTTTTCTTTCACTATCTGGCCAATCTTTTGTAATCTATATAACACTGATTACAACACCTCTCACATGTCCTTGAGCAGTTATTTATCTACATTTTACCAAAATATACTTTCCCAAGGCATTAATTTGTGTTATGGTTTTATTCCACGTGGTTTCTCATTAACTCCCAATTTCCTACAAGAAAAACAAAATCTCAGCCTTTTACACTCACATAATTCACTTCACTACTCTTTTGTGCTGCCCTTTCCACCCGAATTATTCAGCAATCCTAACACGCACCATCTGTAGATGCCACTTCCTTTGCCTGACACATTATTTCACTTTGCTCTCCTAGTCAACCCAGTTGTTCCCTTCCTTGATATAACCTGTCAATGAGAACCCTTTCTTCTGGCCTATACCTTTGCACCTTCTTGGACCCTACACTCTGTTGGGGTTTGTTAATCTGGTGCTTGCCTCTTCCATGAACTTGAAAGTCTTGAGAATAGGAATTGCATCTTATTTGTATATGTGTCCGCATAGGCTCCTCACTTGGTACATGAAAGACACAAAGCCTATGAGTGGGTGAGTGAGCAAATTAGCACAGTAGCATATGAGCAGAGCTTCTAATCAGACACCAGAGGTTCTGACATACCAGTACTGCTCTGCTTTATACCCCATCTTTGACTCATTACAGTGGCCTTTTTATGAATAGGATAATTAGCTGTCATTGAACCAGTTTTTCTAAGCATCAGCCTGCCACTGCAGACACTGGTTGCTGTGTGCTACTTCCCATGCAGGCAAGCACTCCTCACCCCAGCTCTGCTGGTCATCTTTGCTCAGTCTGCTGCTATGAAAGAGAAGAACTTTTTCTCTCCATTAATCTTGAAGTAGTGGCTAAACCAACATGTTAGAACAATGACATGCATGTGAAATGTTTAATAAATATTAGCTAAGATTATTACATAATTGTTTACAAACTTCCAAACTGAATGATACAAAAAAGTCTTAGTATTGACTAATTGATAGTGCTTTCTGCATAAATTACAAACATTTCATGAATGTAAGCATAAGTCCCCATTCTATATATTCCATTCTATATATTACACTTTTCACCCTTTTGAGTATAGGTTGGAGTCTGAGAGTTAAAAGTTGGCAAAGAAAAAAAGGCCAATATGCAATGAGAGTAAAAAATAAAACTGACAAGTTTATGAGCTTGTTCCACCTTCATTCCTAGTTTATTAATTTCCCTGAAAGTCACACTTGTTTAAAAGTCTTCTCAAATGTACATTTGCATGTGACATTTGTATTCCAGTAACTTTCAGGTTTGATTAACTGCTCTCATCCTCCCACTGAAGACAAGAAGCCTAATTTCTAAGAAGGTTCACTTGATTTTTAGGAATGGGCATGAGCTCACCCCTGTCTCTTGTGGTCTCCCTGGTTTGTAGATAAGGTGATTAACATTTTTCTTCCTTTGCCCACAGGGGAAATAACTCTTGTTACAGATATAGAACAGAAAAATAATCTGTGCTTTTCCCTCTGTCCTTTCTTTACACTCTTCATGTTCCCCCCAACACTTGGGTATATTTATTTATGCATTCTTGATTGTTCCTCTTTCCCTAAGTCATATCTCTAATACTGATAACCAAAGTCTGAGTCTCAGAAATGTGTCATTTACAAAGCACAGTGAAACAAAATACACTTGTGAGCTGTAGCATTGACTGCAAAACACACTTGTGAGCTTTTGCCTGACTCCAAACAATGAACTGCAGGAAGACGCTCCTTTCTTTATATTTATAAATGCACCCATGTCAGAGTCAGCTTGCCTAATAAATATTTTTAAAACTAAAATTAAGAATGATTGATACACACACAAAACACTAAACTGACCATATATTCAACTAGCAGTTTACTTTGGTGGAGAGAAATTTCATAGATGAAGAAATGGAGGTTGACTGTAGTTCCAGTGAAAATTGTAGAAGTTTAAAGACAGATTAGCTCTTGTTAAATACAAGCTATATTGTACTGCACTAACATCAACAAATAATCAATCTTTAATCTTCCATTCCTCCATCTGAAAAAATGCATTAGTACATTATAAGGATATTCAAGCATTAAATAGCACAGAGAAGACACTAAGCGTGTAACAAGCACTCAGTAATTGTTTACCTAGCATTCTTGTTCCCTCTTTGAAACTTGGTCTTCTGCACAAAACAGTTAGTTGCCTATATTTGTCTCTATGAGGTAGTGGCTACAGAGCAGTCAGTGAAAGTGTCGACAATGAAATAATTTGGTTAATTTATCTGAGGACATTTATGTGACATTTATTGGCTCTGAGCAGCACTGCCCATGACCCTTCATTTTGATAATGAGCATCAAATATGGCCAGAAATGTTTGTAACAAGCAGGGTGCACTGAAATGCAAAGTATGGTATGAGTTAAATTCTCTGTCTCATTGCCAGCTAAAGTAACCGCACTATATAATGCTCATGGTTACAGCATTGCAAAGAGATTACTTCCACTGCAAATAACTGGAGATGCTGTGGGCACTGATGTACCTCACAGGAATTTGCAGGAGGTCTTCTGTAATTAATATGAGCCACCAGTGCACAGACTAAATAACCAACACAATTATGATTTTTCCAGCCGTGAGCATATATTAGGGATTTTCCTTTGATCCACTTTGCTCTGGGAACTCACTTCCTGCCATGCTTTAGCTGTATTCCCTTTGGAATTCTACACTTTAGTACTTTTTTTCTAGGTCATCAGGTTATCATTTGATGCTCTGTGAGTTGGTGAATGGATAAAAGAACATCTGCAGATGGAAGCAAAAATTTAGCAACTCCAGGAAGGAGAAAGTTGCCTTTGATAGCTATCTATCAAAGGGGCCACATGCGTTCTGATGTGGCTAATGTAAATTAGTGGCACACTCTAATCCCTGAACCCACAGTTGTTTCTCTCTGCAAAATTAAAGGAGAAAAGAATTGACGAGCAGGTCAATACATGGCTGTTTCAAAAGGGGGCAACTGAGAATAAGGAACTTTGGAATAATATGGTAGAGTAGAAAACATGCACTCAACCCTCACCATGTGGCTATGACAAGTCTGTTAACCTCTTTGGTAATGTGCTTCTTCTTCCAGAAAAAGAGACTTAATAACTATTCCCTAGAGCCCAGGAAAGACTAAATGAGGTAATGTATATGAAACACTTAGTCTGCTGCCTGGCATATATTAAATATTCAATAAATGTTAGTATGATTACTTTCTATTGATAGGCAGTTTCACATAGAGCATTTATCTTCTTTTGGTTTATTAACTTCCCAGAGGAGTAGATGAGCTCAAGTAGTAAGGTAGTAAACAGAGAATAGAGTGAGGGGATGGGAAGATAAATCTCCATGGAGATAGTTTGGGGGAAGCCATTCTTCTCAGTCTATTAAATCTGTTACAGCCTGAGATGGCCCACTTTATCCAACCACATAACTCATTCTGTCCTGTTCCATTTAACAACCATTTTTTTAATGGGCCACTACATGGCTAGGCACAGGAGCTCTAGAAAGTTGCATTAGATGTGGCAAAACTTTGTTTATACAATGATAATGGAAGTACAGATATTTAATTTTCCTTTTCCTTCTATCAAAATCATCCCTTCACCTCATGGACACATACATAAATCCTTTCAGAAGCCTGTAGAAACTGCCACTAGTATGTAAAAGTAGTGGGAAAATCTGCTCCAGCTCTGGAAACTATGTTTGTCTTCATGTTAATGTTTTATTGACATGAAATATCAAGGAATTTCCAACAGATGGCATGCATGGAGACTTGAAGGGCAATATCATGCAGTTCTACAAAAGTGCACTCCTGGGTCAGTTCCCTTCTATATTTCCTTAACTCAAAAGGAACAGGAGCAGACTATGGCTCATGGGGAGTGTTGTCAGATAAAATACAGGATGCACAAATAAACTTGACTTTCAGATAATACATGGGAGTGATCAAGAGTTTGTCTCATACAATATTGTGACCTACTTACGCAAAAACTTGATTTAAAAATGATTAATCAAACAGAAACTGAGAAAAGTAAGCTGCAAACAGCCTCTGTGTCCCTTCTGTGTTATACCGTGAATGCCCAGACTCTTGCAGAGATTGTAGATGCAAAAACTGGGTAGCCATGGCCAGGTGCTTTATTTTCTAAATCAAGTAGACTTACCCATAGAATCACCACAAGCAAAAGTTAGGGCAGAGTTGCAGGCTGCACTCTCTTTCATGAACCTGTGACCCAGAGAAGATAGCAGGACTCAGCTTGGTCCTAAGCAGGTGGACCTGTCTGCACAAAAAAGAAACACAGCTCCCTGCTTGAACTGCCTGCTGTCTCAGTCTTACTCCCAAGACTCCGATCTTACGTTAACTGTAAACTCCCTTCATCTGGATCTCAAGATTGCAGACAGATCCTTGGACCAAGAGCTGACAGAATCTTTCACCTTCTACTTTATCATGACCCAATACTGCACAAACATGAACTGCTCCTACAAATGAATGAATGACAGACCTATTGGGAGAGTAAAACTAAAATACAGAAGAAGTTAATTTTTAATAATTCCTAAATTCCAAGATGAAGACAGTCAATAATTGAATTAATTCTAAAGAAAGTCAAATTATTGAAAGTAGAAAGTAAACTTAAATATTTCTAGAAATTAGTCGTGAAGGGACAAAAACTACACAACTTAAAATAAAGGTGAAGGAGATTCCATTTATACAAAATACTAACTTTGGGCCGGGTATTTAGCTTAGTGGCTCAAGCACGTGCCTGGTGAGCATGAGGTTGTGAGTTCAATCCTTGGTACCTAATGAAAAAAAAAAGCTGTCAAAATAGTAACTTTATTAACAAATAGTAGGTCAAATAATGAAAAAGGAGTAGTCAGAGAAAAGTAGAAGAAAACTTTCCTGAGATGAAAAAGTACTAGGTCACAGCTTGTAAAGGACTTACGGCACCAAAAATAGCCTTTGCACATGCTGATGTTTTAAAGTATAAAATATAAAGTGATGTAAGTAATTAAGCAGAGAAAAATCATAAATATGGTTAAACATCAAGAGCAGACTGCTGTTAGTTTTGGTGACCACCTACAGGATGCTAAGCAAAGAGGGCTTGTTCTAGGAATCTGTGCTCAGTGGTCCCCGCATTAATGACAGCAGACAGGTGTTCTGAAGCATGTCAGGACACAGGCAGCATACCACCCACATACCACTCCCCAAACAGTTGGAGACATGTTCCAACTAACAGAAGAAAAAAAATGAACAATTTTAAAGACAGGGTGGTTATTATATGAGATTAAAAGTGAGACACTTGCAGTGAAACTACAAAAGCATATTTATGTCCTCATGATTATTTTTAATACAATATTAAAGCTTAATGTAAGTATCAGATATTATTCTGGAAAACACAATGTACAGTATCAAATCACTTTGCCATCATGATCAGGATCTAATTCTGTAAATAAAAACAGAGGACTAACAGATATAAAGAAAAGCTTTGGTAATAAAGTTTCTCATCTCATACAGTGTGGAAGTGTAACTTGGTATAATTGTAGAAATGACTTAAAAGTTTTAATATTATAACTGTGTCCCTAACAGACTAAAACTAAAACATATATTCCAATTTGATAAATTGAATATTAAAAACTGAGAAAAATATTTAAAGAGCATACATATTTTGCCCAAATATTAATGGTATTTATTACTTTTGTAATTTAAAAAAAATTTAAAAAAACTCATTTCAATAAAATTATTAGCAACAAACTGAAAGGAGTAAGTGTTACACAGTCTTTTTTGGGTGGATGTGGGGAAGCACCTGGAATTGAATTCCGCACCTTGCACTTGCCAGGCAGGTGCTGTGCCACCAAGCTATATCCCCGACCCCTTCCACTGTCTTTGTGACTCTCTCTGGTTGACACTGTGAATGCCCTGAACTTCGATAAAGAACTGTGAAATACTAACAGGGTTAACCCTCTTCCCTATTATCACACTGGTACAATTATCAAGGATTGCAAACTTAATTGATGCTGTCTGTATAGAAAACATCAGTTTTCTGCTACTGCTGCCTCCATTTTCCAGTTTAAAATATTCACAGCGACCTCTTGCACAGTAACAGGAAGCTTCTGCTATAAAGACGCCCCGTCGATCAGTTCGAAGGAAGACACAGCCAGATGCATGCCAGCATGTGTGCTAAGAGTCCTCCCAAGATGGCTCCTCAGTAAAATCTGCATTATGTAAAGCATTCTTCACCTTGACCTTGGCTACAGACTTGTAGCCTGGGAGAGCAGTCATGACTGATCACAGATAATTCATTTTATATTAAACAAGTGCTAAATTCCATAGCAGTTCTTAACAGCAAGGGACTCTCAAAGGGCAAAAGACTGAATAAACTTAAACTTCAGGAAACAGCAAGCTCTTACTTGCAGCAATCAATAGCCTTTTACTATGGAGAGCAACGAAACCTTTTTGGCTTCCTGACTGCTAGTCAAACCTCTGATCCCCTTTCTAACCATCATTCATTTCCAGGGCACTTTGATTCTGTGTCTCTCATGTGGAGGCAACAAGGTGCTGGCCCCTGTTTGAACTCAAGTCCTGTGGAGAAAAAGATTCCCCAACAGAGAAAATAAATACTTCCCAACTTCTTTGTTTGTCTTCCAGGCTCCCAGTGGGCACAGCACTCCTGCTCCCTCTGGGTAGCACTCTTCAACTCTCCCTGCTAATTAACCTCTCCTACCGGGTTGCCAAATGAGCTGCTGACAACCAGCCCTGAGCAACTAGAAAACACCAGGATAGCAGACTGGATTGTTAAATTCTTCTATTGAGTCTAGGAGCACAGAACGCCTTTGGAGTTTTGCTAGGATGCAGTAGTGGTAAGTTGACATCACAGTCAGCAAAAGGAAACTATTTATGCCACACCAACTCTCAGCACAATCAGGATACAGTGCTTGGATATTTTCTCTTGCAATAGAGGAGGCAATAAATAGTAGGAAGTGAATTTCAGACATTCTCAAAATCTTGTTGGTCTTTTTTATAATGGAAAACCAAAAGGAATTTAAGAAATATTAGATGCATACTTGAATTTCCAACATTTCTGCTTTCCTTCTCCATGCGCAAATAGATCTCAAACCAGTAAGCTTTTTCTTTTTCTTTCTTTCATTCTTTTTGTTGTTAATGTTGCATTGGGATTATCTTCAATAATTTGTGGGTACTCAATAAATAGCTAAGGAGAGCTAACATTGTAAAACACATGGCAGCATATAATTTGTAGAAATATCATAATTTATACAACTCCCCAATAAGGAATCAACAATAAGTAATCTACTTAAAAGAAAAGCTTCAGTGAAACTTACTAAAAAGCACTTGCTATTCCTATATGTGACCAGATGGATGCATAAATTTTGGTGACCTTCAAAATTCATTCTGCTTTAAACTACAATCACCATACTATTTTCTATAAGTTAAGTACCAGAGGGCCCAGTCCTTGGCATGGACATTTTGTGAAACTCAGATGTCTGTTTTCCCTTTGGGTATAAAATTTTGCTGCTTCTCCATCTTCCTAACCTCTTCGATTTCATACCTGTTCACCCCAATTATTTTTATTTTTTAATTTTTTATTTTAAAGAGTATGTAACAGAATAAAACCAATCAAAGCAAACCAGTATAAGAGACACAGGACTTCAAAACATTATGAAGTCAACAGTAGTTACCATAATGCCCTTTGCTGTCTTCAAAATAGCTGCAGATAACTTTGGACATAATATAAATCCAACAGAACAAAATAGAATAGAAACAATTAAAACAAAACAGTGAATGTGATAAAGGACTTCAAAACAAGCCATAATAAATCCAAAATTGCCACTGTAATATATCTTGCTACCCTTGAGATAGCTTCTCCTGACATGGGATTTAACAAAACAAAAGAAAATAAAACTCAGTCCAACAAAGTAATGGAAATGACATAGGACCTCAAAACAAGACCATAGACAGTTGACAATGGCTCCAACCCTCAGAAGGAGAACCCTCTAGATGATGACACATTGCTTAGTGATATCCTCTGAACCTATGATCAGACCACTGGCCCTAGACCTGCAATGTTAGTGAAACACAAAAGCACCACAGGCATCCAATTGCATTTCACCTTGGTAACTATCATCACAGCCTGTATTTCTCTGGACAAGCTGGTCACTTGGGTGGGGGGAATGGTATTTCTTGTTTGCCAGTTCACATGCCAGAAGTGGCTGGGGTCTGGCTGTTCCCAGTCCTCTGGAAGCCCGTGCATGGTGCTGGCTCCCAGACTGGGCTTGTTTGCTGCTGTGGCCATTGTTCTCTCTAACCCCAGCCCATAAATGGACTGTTCACCCTAATTATTCCTTCAATTTTTTTATGTTTGCAGTACCTGATGATTACATTCATTGTGGGGAATTCGTCCATATACATAACACATTTTAATTCTTTTTTTAAAATTTTTAAAATGATTTTATTTTATTTTAAAGATAGTAAAATTCAACAAAACAAAACAAAACAGAACAAAGCCAATCAAAACAAAGCAGCAAAATTGGTACAGAACTTCAAAGCAGAATACTAGGAAAACAACGATAGCTACCATAGTATATCTTGTTATCTTCACAATAGTCATCCATTCCATCAGGCATAGCAAAATCAAACCGAAAACAAAAACAATAAAACCAATCAAAACAGAATATTGAATAAAGCAAAACAATTAATCAGAACAAAGCAAAACAGTGAGAACAATATCGGATTTCAAAGACAAGATAGAAAGAAATCCCCCATATTTACTATATTGCATGCTGTCATCCTCTCAAGAGATGCTCAGACCACTAGCCCCTGGAAAATCAACCAAGCAATACAAGCATTTAGTTGCTTTATGTACCTTAGTTGCTATTAAGTCAGCCTGTCCTCCAAACCAGCAGGTTGCTTATGGGGTGGGGGGTGAGGCAGTTGAGGGTTTGATTCTCAACCCATGCGCTGGTAGGCTCATGGCAGGTGCTGACTTTTCTCTTCCCGGAACCCATGCGGCTTGACTGCTTACCAGAAAGGCAGGCTAGTTGGCTTCTTGTTGGGTCCTCCCAGTTCCAGCACGGCCAATTCTCAAGAGGCACTGACTTTTCTCCCTTATTTCTTTTTATGTTGTCTTTCCTTCTACTCCCTCAGATTTCCCTCCACCTTATGGTCCTCTTCCCACTTGCAAAACATCAATCTGTTTCCTATTACCTATCTTTACTTTGCTTTTTAAATATTTCTGCTTTGAATTCATTCTTTTTTTGATCTCGGTGTTCCTAAACTCTTAACACTAAGACAACTTAGCTTCTATAAGGCTCATTTTTATCTTACATGACTATCAATCAGACTGATGCTTTCTACTCAGTGCTTTCCCTTTTCACCCACACCTGTAAAATAAATACTCAACCATACTGATATGAGGGATAATGTCAAGTAAAATATTTCTCAAGTTCCTGAAATTCTGATATGAACATCTTCTTCTTTTGGATTAATAACTCTTTATTTTTTGCTTTATGTGATTCTTGATGGTGTAGTAAGTTTATAATGACTGTGGTGACTCTTTTTGACTGACATTAGTTGGTACTGATGTCTCAAGATTCTAAATTGTGAAGGATTCTGAGGAGGAGTTCAGGAGAACTGTGGCTGTGACTGACTAATGATGTCAACCTTGGGCATGAGGGAAGAGTGGTAGTAAATGTGCTGCTTTTGTGCTGATTACATCTGTAGATGCCTTTGTATGAAATCATCAGTCTCACCTCCTACTCACTGAGTGTCAAGAGAGATTCCTATAAGGTGTAATAAAAAATGTGGTTAACATTTAAATTAAAAATGTAAAAATATAAAAATGTACTATAGTAAAAGATACATTGCCATAGTTGGTGCAAACATAAGATACTACCCATTGGTTCAAACACATTTATTCCATCATACTTGTCACTTTTCAAAGAAGTTCTGGAACTCCTCTTTCATGATTTTTAGTGGCTACCTCAATCCTGAATCAATTCAAAAACTTTTGGCAATACATGTCAAATCAAACCATTACTTTGTGTCTCCATCCACCTTATTTATGAAATGTGGCACCATGGGACTACTGGTTATTTCCCAAAGTAAAATGACCATGAAAACGAAATGTTTTGAATTCATTCATCACATCAAGCTAGCCAGGACAGTGCAACTAAAGACACTCACAGTAGAGAACTTCCAGAACTACTTCAGAAAGTGGCAAGAATGGTTGGATAAGTGTGTTTGAAGCTAAGGGGAGTATTCTGAGAGGAATTAACAGCAATACATCCTTCACTGTAATAAATTTTTAAAAACATTATTTAAACACTCACTATATTTTTATAAGACCACATAAATAAAGTGATATGTTTCTAAAGATGAGAAATCACAAAGTAGAAAGATTTTGAATACAAACTTCATATCTGTCACACTTTTGCTTTGGGGCCCTGATCTAGTCCTGAAAATTTACCTCAAAGCAGCTTCTCAAAGTGCAGCTTTTCTTTCAAAAGCAGAATTGGAAAGTATGAGCACAGACATAGGCAGGACTTATTTTGCAGAGCACATCGGTCGCACATTCACAAAATGCACAGACATAACCAGAAACATTTTATAGTGGACATTCTACAGGTTTTTTCTTCCTAATTTGAAGTGACCATATTGTTAAAAAAAAAAACATGAAAACCAGAATTAAGGTATTTACCTAATTAGATAAAGGAATGGACCTAATTAAAACTGTATGAGTAGTCACTGGGCATGGACAAAAGGCTCTCACTGTTCCGCTGAATATTTTACATGTTGTTTTTCCTCCTTAGTTTCGCTGTGTTATGTTTAAATATCAAATGGCCCCTAAATATCACGCATGTTTGGAAAATGACTGGATCATGGGGTCTCTACACTTATCAAGGAATGTATGCATGGTTGAATTCAATAGTTGAATGTGTTGTTAAGAGATGGGCCTTGGTTGGATGTGGGCCACTGGGGGGTGTGACCTGGAATGGTGTGTTCTTGTTCTCAACTTCTTTCTTCTCTTTCTGCTTTCTAGCTGCCTTGTGATGAGTAGTTCTCCTCTTCCACTATGCCCTTTCTGCCTTGAAGCCAGCCAACCATTGACTGAATCCTGTAAAAACCACAGCCAAAATAAACTTCTCCTCCTTTACTATGTAGGCATTAAGTATTTTCTCTTAGTCATGAGAAAGCGGCTAATAGATTTTACATATTGGTAACATTTGAACTTCTCTCCTCAAGATGTTTCTCTTTTTTATTTTCACTTAGGAACTCTCACTTGTTTGGATGACTTTTTATTTTTTACAGTGCCAAATCTTTATTGTTTTAAAATTGTACAGATCTTTTACAATACAGTATTTTATTATTTAAATGATTGGCTATACAAGGCGCCTTTGATGACTTCTGATCCAAAATTTTAAACTTGATTCCTTCAAAATTCTATTTTAACCAGTTTTTTAAAATGTCCCAAGATGAATTGCTCCCACACAAAAGTAATGTTTTTTAAGGTAACTTTTTATATTAATTAAATTATAAAAATCTAATGACTGAACATGTTAATTTTATTACCAATATTCACTTTTTTCATCTCTAATTCACAGTGGTCATACCAGGTCCCAAATCCCTTAGTTCTCTCCCATTCACCTCCAGACTTGATCTTTCTTTCTTTTCATTTGAAATATCACCATTAGCTTTTTTGCTTTGAAGATCAGTTCTGATTATTATTCCCCTGCTCAGAAATGCTCAGAGATTTATCACTATCTGGAGAATAAAACACCAAACCCTCAAGCTAGCTTTTGGTATCTTCCACAATCTAATGTGACTCTAAGTATCCATCCAGGTGTTCTATCCCTCCTTTATTACTTCCTATGTTCCTTAGTTCTTTCTTTTTTCTTTCCACAAGCACTAAGTGATTATTGTCTCTAGTACTGTGCTGGGCCATAGAAATACTAAGTCAAATAACACACAGTTGTACCCTCAATCAGCCCAGAAAAACTAGACATGCATACATAAAACTACACTAAACTGTGGTGGTGAACAGAGGTAAAGGCAAAGTATCACAGGAACACGAAGGAAAGTCAAGACCAGCCTGAACTATGTAAGTTCGAGATCAACTTGGACTACACACTGAGAACCCGTCTTAATAACTAGTAAAAAAGAAAAAAAAGAAAACATGTAGAAAGAAGTCATAAGCTCAGAAGAGAACTGTTCAGATAAGAATTCACAAAAAATGTGACAGTAGTTTTGAATGAGAAAGAGTACCCTTAGGCTACTTTGTTCACTCTCTTCCCACATTTTGTGCCTTTCTGTACAGAACAGAGGACTGTCCTGTCTGTGAACAGATCCCTAAAGTTCGCTATGACTAGGCTTTTCCTTTCCTAGATGATTTCCCTTCCTATATGTAGTGGGTTAAGTAGTATCTCCCATACTCTCATGTTCACCTAGAGCCTCAGAACGTGGTCTTTACAGTCGTAATTAATTGGGATTAGTGTGAGGTCTACATCCAATAAAATTGTGTTGTTATAAGAAGAGAAGAGGGCACCCAATTATATATTAAGGAAAGTGCCATGTGATGAGAAGACAGAGACTAGAATAATAGATCTACAAGTCAACAAATTCCTGCTAGAAGGTACCAGAAGTTTAAAGAGATGTATGAAAGATCCTCCTGCAAGTCTCCAGAAGTCAACAAACCCATCAACACATTGGTGTCAGACCTGTGCTCTCCTCAACTGTGAGAGAATAAATTTGTATTACTTAAAACCATTCAGTTTGTGGTAATTTGTTTTAGTAATCAATAAAAACTAAGTAGCCACCTTAATTTTTTGCATTTCTATCCAGGTATTACAATCTTCTTCAATACTAGTTTCTCTATCAAACATCTTCTAACCGCATTTCTTCCATCTAATGCATTGGGTGATAGATGAAATTTCTCCTTTCTTTGAGCTTTATTTGTAATTATTCTGGAATATTACATTTTATCCTGTCATTTTTGTGTTCTTCCCTATTTACCAGTTTGCAAGTTTCTGAATGATATTAACATAATTTATTTATTTCATGTCTTTTTTGCAGTGCCATTTCTAATACTACTTAAGCCTAAATTCCACTGCAAGCAAAATCTGAGATGAAAAGTCTATGTAAATAGTTTTAGAATTGGAGTGAACAAGAGTTACTCAAAAGGAGAATCTAGAAAATGCTCAATAATCTTTTGTTGAAGAAATAACGTAATTCACTAAACATAAATCCGTAAAGAACAGACATCAGGTCTGTTTCTAAATCAGACATCCTGTCTATTTATAGATCATGTCTGGCATCATGTCTGGTGTATGCATTCCCTCAATGAGTAAATGAATGAATGAATGAATGATAAATGAAGTCAATTTGAAAAATCACACTCATGTGAGTTATTTGTTTTCTAATTGTCCTCTGCTTCAGTGAACCATACTCTCTCCTCTGATGAGAGGAACAATAATAATATTGAAACTCTTAAAATATATGATCAATGCTACATTGCTATTATATTTAAGTGGTCATAATGTACATAATTGAATTAATACATTTAATCAACTTATATCTGTTTGATTAACTCTGTGAGTAAAACTAAAGGTTTATGGCTCACCTATTTTTGCTTGCTCACTATCTGTATCCAAAATTATGACATGAGTTTTGAGATGAAATTGAGAGCACGAGTTGATTTGCCCAAGGTCACACAGGTAGAAAATAGGAGAGCCAGAATTTCAAATTAGATTCATCTGATTCCAAAACTCATTCTGTTTTCACTATTCCAAGCTGACTTGGCTTCAAATCAT
The DNA here is from genome assembly GCA_004363535.1 of Dasyprocta punctata. Classification (NCBI taxonomy): domain Eukaryota; kingdom Metazoa; phylum Chordata; class Mammalia; order Rodentia; family Dasyproctidae; genus Dasyprocta; species Dasyprocta punctata. The sequence goes on from RJWM01016506.1 coordinate 20,794, forward strand.
TTGACTTTTCCTAACCTCAAAATCCCCTCACTCACCAGCTTGAGTTAATTTCTTTACTTTTATTATCCTGCTAGCTTTGAATTCTTTCTCAGTTTCCCATCATCCTGTGATAGAAATGCCACCTACTTATGCTGTGCTGACCTCCGTCTGGTCCTCGTCAATGTGATGTTACCTTCATCATCTCTTCAGGGTACTTGCCCTTTCTCTGCCACCTTCCAACACCATATGGCACATTCTTATGCCACATGGCTTCCATACATCCTGCTTCCTTATGCTCTCCATTCTGTTAATTCCTTTTATATACAACACTTGGGCAATTTTTGCCTGCTCTTGGATTTCTGATCTTTACTTTCATCCCGTGTTTCACTGCAATGCCCTGTTCTTCTTCATCTCATGGCTGTCTATGCAGTTGTGGTTGCAACATATGTCTATAATTCCTCCAAAGTATTGGGAACATCCATCATGCTGCTGACACCACATAAATTCTGTGCATACGCTTCAGATTTTAGAGGGAGGACACTTCCATCCAAAATGAGCCAGCCTAAGTCAATTTGGGAACCCACCAACCCCTTACAATGCAGCATCCTATGAATGTACAAGGACTTTTATTGAATTTCTGGAGATTAAATTGCATACAGATACACAAATAAAATAATACAACCAAGAGACATATGCCATTTTCCTTTTGTTCCTAATTTGTATTACATATTCTTGAATATTGAAATATTTAAATGAACAATAAATACCCATATGTCTGATGTCAAAATTCAATAACTGTTAACTTTTGCCACATTTGCTTAATGTAACTATAACTATGTGCATGTATATTTTAAAGAACTATGTGAAAATCCCTGAAAGACATCAAGATGCTTCAGCACGTTATCTCCTGCAAGAATAAAGACATTTTAATTGATAGGCATGGCATACTATCATCATAACAAAGACATTAACAATTTCATAATATCATGTAAATAGTGATCCAAATTCAAATATCTTCCACTAGTTTCTAAAACATATTTCATTACTTTAAAAAAAATCCAGGATCAATACATTTCCATGTAGTGATTTGGGTATTTTGTCTCTTTGATGTATTTTTATTTACAAGAATAGTCCTTCAGCCTGATTTTTGTTTTTTTCTTTATTTGCTTGGTTTTGTGTCCATGCATGACCAAACAAGGCTGTTTCTGTTGTAAACTGTGTTACATTTTGGATAAGTCTGAATTTTTTCTAGTGTTCTTAATTTCTGTCTCCATCTTTTTACTTTCTATAAATTGTAGGATACGATTAAAGTATTGTTTAGGTTCTGGCTAAAAAATATTTCAAAGAATGACTTATGCATGATGATATATACTTTGAATTGCCTCGCATCAGGGAGCATATAGTATCAGATCTGTCCCATTATTTGATCTCTTGGTTAGGGTGAAGAAAGCCAGATGTCTCTATTGTAAAGGTATGCTTTTCCCATTGCAGTTGGCAAGTAGTCTGTGAACTGACACTTTGTCAGGGTGTGAATCACCTATTCCCCTAACTGATTTCCCATAATGATTTTAGTGTCTACTGATGATACTTTCTGAATCAATTATTATACTGGGCTTTACAAAATGTTAAGTTTTCTTAGATGAAATTATTACCATCCTTCTTCTATAAAGAAAAATTTGTTATCATTAACTAAGATGAACTTTATCTCCTCTGAGAAAAGCAGCTAATAAAAACTTATTTTTTCTTTTTAATTGCAAAATTTAGAATAAGAGATTATTGTAATTATTATCTCCATTGAACGAAACACATTTTCTTTTAACTATCTCTTCCTTTAGTCCTCTTCATTTTATTTATTCTATTACATATAATTGCTAAAATCATGATTTTTATTTATCCTCAAATTATCCCTGTTTGGACTGGTGAGAAGGCCCCCAGACACTGGTTCTGTATTCTTTCAAAACCTCAATGTTAGACTTATTTCATTGGTTTTTGGCACAACAGGGATCAGGCTCACATTGTCTTTTCTTCCCAGGACCATTTCAGCAAGAAAAGCTTACCAATTTCTATGCTTAGATTTTCAAAAGATTAAGATGTCCACAATTTCTGGCAGTTCATCCAAAAATAAGCTTAATGTAATGCAAATACATTAGCCCTAGTAATTAAGTCTAATTACCAAAGGAAAGATGTACAAACTCATAACCTAATTTATTCCTTTACCTTGCAGATGAGAAGTAAACACACAACAGAGAAAAACAGACTGAACTCCTGACCCGTGTTGGTGATATACTGATATGTACAAATAATTACACTGACCAGAGACATATTAGCACCAGTAAAATTTTTTAAATCGCAAATTATAAGAACATATTAAATGTCACATTGTAGCATTTATAAAATAGGCCATAACATTCACAAAAGAAAAAAAATACTTCTTTTTGACTTAACATTCTGTAACTTAATATGTAAGGGAAATAGTAGCACTCCTGGAATATTGATTTGGTAATAGCCTAAACTTATATAACAGGAATATAAGAAAAATTTGACATACTGAAGGGATGTATAATATCAGAACAGTGCCTTAAAATATGTGTTTTCTACAACTGAACACCAATGGTTGGATTTTCAGAATTTGTCATAAATGTCAGAAACTAAAATGACCCAGAGGGTCATTTAGTAAGTCCAGAGCTTGAAACTGCACAGTCTTTCAAAAGATGTAATAGCATCGATGAGAATCAGGATAACATTTAAGTCTGTTTATCACACTGGGCTTTCACATTTAAAAAATTCTCAAAGGAGGATAAGCATCCTACCAAGGTTAAGTGAGTTGCAGGAATTTGTAACAGAAACATTTAGACATTCCCAGAACAAAATAAAGTTAATGGATCACTCATGGAGCTGGAATTCATAGAAGCAGGGTTCAAGCAACTCCAAACAGATGTTAATAAGGAGACCGTAAAAGAGGAAATGTGCCAGCTTGTTTCTCAGGAACAAAAAACGTTGATTTGGTCAACTGTGACACCATGGCTTCATGATAAAATACACTAAGAGTGTGAAACAATGCTACATATTTTCTTTCCTTTAGAAAGATGCAAGATGGGCAATATCAATCATATTTCCAGACATATTTATCCTCTAATACACAAACGTATCGCTCCACATCAGTTGTAAAAAGAATACCAAGAAAATGCATCTTTAGATACCATATTTTCTGAAACAACATCTCCTTTTGCCAGAGGCGATTCCTTAGGGATTTGCGAGCATTCATCTCATAGCTTGAGGGAAAGGCTGTGAGCTATTGAGTTGAGGATATGTTCCTTTCACATTATCTCAGTTTTTTCCATTAAGCTAAGGGGTATTTTTCACATGAGGTACTTGTGCTACATGCCAGGCAAAGACCTGCCTGTTTGCTTGCTTGCTTGTTTTTTTTTTTTTTTTTTTTTTTTTTTTTTTGGTGGTACCAGGAATCAAACTCAGGACCTAGTGTCTGCCAGGCAGATAGATGCTTGTGCCACTGAGCTGTATTCCTGGCCCAGCTTTCTACTGTGTTTGAAGTAGAAAAGAGCAAGGCCAGACACACTTGCATTTTGGTAATGATACTTAAATTTGGGGGAGTGGAAATGAAGACTCCTTTCAGTAACTAATAAAAACTATGGCCTTCACCTGGAAAAATGCACAATATTTTTCATGCAGTTTGCTAGGAGGGAGTTTACTGATCTTCCTGAAGCCCATCCTTGGAGAGCTATGGGCTTCATGAACCCTGAAAGAAAACCTATATCCACATACCTAAGGCTTAAAATAGGAGGATTAAAATATGAGTGAAACAGTGTATGTAACTCAGCTTTCCACTAAAAGACACGAATTCATGAAACTGTCAGGCAAAACCAATGAAATTCTTATCTCTGCTCTTTGAAAACTCACATGAAGAGCCAAGAATAAGTCAATAATGAATATTGTGGCAATCCTAGACATTTCTACATAGCTTCCAAGTAGTGTAATTTTGTTGACAGCAAATGTTAGTCTAAAAGAAATAGTGGCGTAAACTAAATATCTTAATGGCCACCACATTTCTCATACTATTCCAACCAGCAGTGAGTTGGGAATGGGTATTTCTGCTAGTGTAAGATCTCAGTTGCTTCTCTAGGAGTTAGCTGTTCATATTTCAAGCACTCAAGGAAAGTGCTTTACTGTGCAACTGTTAATACTATTAGCCTTTAAATTAACAAAGTTTTAATGGACATTTGTGCAATTCGGTGATTGTCATTCATGCTTAAAGGGCTCTATTTGGGGTCTAGTTTAGAAAACCATTTGTTTCTAAGTTTAGGTTATTTTATGAATTGATTTTGTTTTAGGTGGACACTAACACGGAGTTTTAAAAGAGCACTTCTCAGCATGTTTCTTTTCCTAAGGATCTAGGCTGATAAAGTCTTTCATAATGGGTTTTACCATGACCTTAAAAGCCTTTGCAATATGCTCTCAAAATATCAGCAACTTTAGTTCCTATGATCACCCTTCTGAGATCCCTTACCATTTCCTTCCTGGTCCTGCATCCATGCCTTTTACTGGCAGTGCTGGTTGCCGGAGATACTCCCTCTTGGATTTCTACCTAATGAGGAGCTATCTTTTCTTCACAACCCAGCTCAGTTTGTCTCTGACTGAGAAGAGGTCTCCTGCTTATCCCATGTGTCCATGCAGGCACAGTATCTTGTTATGTTCTGCCATGGCCCTGTATTGGAAGACAGGAAGGAATAGGAAGAAGGAAGAAAAACAGATGAATGTTGTGAATACCACACAAAATTGTACCTGTGTGTTGTTTCATCTATTTACTTGTAATGCTTTCCACATGTTCTGATACCTGGGTGCTACTGTTGGAAGAAAGGAAGGAAAAAGTGAAGAAAGGAATAAAAGTGACAGGAAGGAAGACAGGAGAAAAGGAAGAAAAAAGGGACTCCAAAGTACTATCTTATACTCTTTTTAAATCATAATTTAGGTATTCGTTTACTATACTCAGTGTTTTTACATATATTTTCCCATTAACACATAAATGTCATGTAGCATATATCTTTTAAAATTATTTAATAGCTTTATTGGCTATAATTGATACTAAAAGCATTGCATATGCATTTGATAAGTTTGACCACATAAAAGCACATTACCAGGACCAAAATCAAAGTAGCTTTTCCATAAACTCCTAAGGTTTCCCTGTGTCTCTTTTTTTATTTGTTTGTTTCATGGTAAGAACACTATTTGCAATCTATTATTTTCACAGATTTTGAAGTCCACAACAACATACTGTTAACTTTAGGCAAAATTCGACAGCAGATTTCTAGAACTTGTTATCTAACAATGGAAACTTCAGATGCACTAAACACAATTCCTTCCCCTTTCCCCTACTCCCTACCTCTTGTCAGCTCCCTCTGTCGTGTCTGCTCCTATGACTTTAACTGTTTAAAATGCCTTGTATAAATAGAATTGTGTAATATTTGTCTTTCTGTGACTTTTTTTTCACTTAGCAAAATATCTTCTGGTTTTACCCATGTCGTTGCAAAAAACAGCATTTCCTTCTTTTTTAAGGCTGGGTAATATTCTGATGTGTATTTACCATATTTTCTTTATTCTTCCACCTGTCGTTGGACACCCCTTGTTCCATATATCTTGATTAATGTCAATAATGCTGCTATGAGCATGACAGTGCAAATGTCTCTTCAAGATCCTGACTTCAATTCCTTTGGACATATACCTAGAAGGGGAATTGGTAGACCTAATTTTTGAGGAAACTGCATACATTTATCCCTAGTGGCTAGACTACTTCATATCCACTAAGAGAGAGCAAAGGTTCTAAATTCTTTGTACATTTCTGCCAAAACATCTTTTCATATTAGCAAGTGAAGTTTTGATTTACATTTTCTTTATGATCCAAAATATTTCCAAGTGTCTTTCACCTCTTCAAAGCAAATTTCATATTTTAACTACCAAGTACCGAGTAGAAATAAATGTGAGGATTTTATAGAAATGTGGAGTATTCTGACATTCTTTACTCATTATGAAAAGAACGTAATTTAGTGATGAAGATTTTAGGCTCCAGTGTCAAACTCATAAAAATAGACCTACTATGTACCTTAAGGGGATTGAAAGAGATAAGAAGGTGCCTGTTCATAGTAAAGAGTTAATAAAAATTTAGCTAGAAGTGTTTACAAAGATGGTGGTGGAGGTGAGAATGATAATTATTAAAAGCAACCAGAATGATTAGGAAGACAGAAGAATAAAATATATATAAAAAGGAAATAAAGTCACAAGGAAAAACAATATACCTGGAAACAGAAGAATTGAGAAAAAAATTCTCTGGTGTTTCAGATATAACTTAAAAACAAAAAAATGATTCAGAAGCAAAGAAAGGAAAGGAGAAAAGAAGGAAGAAGGGAAAGAAGGAAGAAAGGAAAGATGGAGGGAAGAAATGGGTAAAAAGCAAAAGACATCATGAGAGAAATGGAAGTATTAAAAATCATTAAAGGAAAACAGCACATCTGATTTAAAAATAAAGCCAAGAAGAGGTAGAATGAAATAAATATGTGAAATAAAAAATCAAAAACTGCAGGTGATTATATTAGGTGTGGATTACAATAGAGATCACATTTTTTGAAAGACAAAAAAAAAAAAGAAAAATAGATATAGTTGCACACACCTGTAAACCCAGCCCTCTGGGAGGCTGAAGCAAAAAGATTGCAAGTTGAGCTCAACCTGGGCAATTTAGCAAAACCCTTTCTCAAAATAGAATAAATAGAAATATTGACAAAACTTCTGAAATAAAGATCTGAATCTACAATAAAGATCTGAATCTAAAATAAAGGTCTTAATCTGTATGAAAACATACTATACTCATTAATAAGATATAAATTTTGAAGATAATTTCATGAATAACTATGCAAAATATAAGCAGAAAAAATTATAAATCTTAGAAAACTCATTTTCAGAAGACAGTGTATAATGTCTACAAAGATCTGATCAAAACTGGGATCAAAGAATTTTAGAAAGCCCAACATAGTGGCAGTTCCCTGTAATCTGAGATGCTTGGGAGACCCAGGCAAGAGAAATTCTTGAGTCCGGAAGTCAAAGCCAGACTGGGTAAGACTGCAAGATCTCTATACAAAAGAAGGGATTTTTAAGGCAGTAGAGTTGCTGTTTTATATATAAATTGAATAGACTAATGTTCTTGAGCATGAAAATACTCAGGGCCTACTAAACCTATGAAACTTACTGAAAAAAAATCACTCTAGAATAAAATCCAGGTAACTAAGTAATGCATCAAAATAAAAAGTGGCATTAAGTAGAGTACTGATTAGCACTAAATCATATTAAATATAGAAAAAAACTAAGCAACTGTGCACCTATAGCTATTCTAAGACACAATGAAAATCATATAAACCTTGACCATGTAAAAATAATGACAGTTTTGGAAAATATTAAAATTTTAGAAAATAACTAAATTTGCAAGATTTAAAAGTTGGGGAGTATAAGGCATAATAATTTTTGAACTACTTTATCAACTATAGTGGGAATACTAAAATATTATTGACAGTAGAAAATACAACTAAACCAGTTATTTATCATCCTATTAATGTTTTACCCATAGTGGTATTATTTAAAAGTTATGTTGCATGTATATGAGATACATGTTATACACATATGTATCATAAGAAGGATCTAAAATAAGTATATTCTAGATCATTTGTATTTCCATAAAAGCATTATAATCAAAAACTGCCAACTTCAATAAAAATCTCCACTGGGGTTCAAGTTAGAACTGCCTCAATCTATAGGTAAATGGAAAAGAACTGCTATCTTAGCTATGTCTTCTAATCAGATTTACTTATTTTAGAATGTATTTACATGGAGAAGAATCAATTCTTAGCCTTTTGCATTTTTAGCTTCAGCATTCCATCTTTGTAGCTACCTCCCACCAGCACAGTTTCTTATCCAAGTGTCTGGAAATATTTCCTTAGTCAATGTCCCCAAACCAAAACCATTTATTAAGAAAACAGCTTCTGGAGGTAGATATGAGGGTAGGAACAAGATATGCCAAAACTACAAGTAAACATATCACTCTGGCATCAATGTAAAATTTAAAGGCCCATTACTTTTGCACAATTTGAAATTGAAAAAAATCCTTTACTTCAGTCAGCAACACTTCCTACTGAAGTCTCATATCGTGTCTCTACTACATGTACACTTATCACCAAATTAATACTTGATGAATGAGTGATCTTTTTACTTTACCCTTGAATATCTGCCCCAGTTGTGGTGTCATAAAACCTGATTTATTTTCAAAGGTGAGGCACAACTGCTGTACACACTTATCAAACCCTACAAAAAACACTACTTGCAGTGACACAGGAAAAAGGGTTATGAGGATGTTAAACAATAAATATCAAATTTTATCACTGAAATCTTGACTATGAGAACCTGAAAAGTTCATGAAACTGTGGTTGAGCCTTAGAAAATTAATAGTCATATAATTGAACTTGGTCTTTAAACAGAAAGGAGTGGAGAAGCGGGTGGAGGAAAATTCAGAGTATTTCAGAGGTAATGGAAGAAAATAAATTAATGACCGTGAACATTAGTGATTATAAAATGAATGCATTTGCAGAACCACTGATTGATATTATATTGATTGATATTATAGAGCTATGTTTTGTACAGGACTCTGTAAAACTCCTTCTTTATGTGCCATATTAAAGTTAGTAAGAGATTAACAACAGGACTTCTTCCTGGTTTTCCTGAAAGTTTAGTCCAAGATGCCCGGTAGCCAGCTGGGATGTTTTCCTGAAATGGCCAACTAATGTTAAGAATGCTATCTATTATACTGGGACACAGCATTTTTCTTTAGACACAGAGTATTGAACCTTGGCCTCACATGTTTGAAACTCTAACCCACTGAGTTAATTGTCCCCAATTAAATTATTAATAATGATATAACAACATAATTGGTGTTGAAGTCATTGTTTATTATAGAAAAAATGAGCAAGTAACATTGGCATTTCAAGAATAATGAGTATCTCACTCACAACAGGCAAGAGGGTTCAACAGATCCGCTGGACTGATCTGGTGTGAAATAATTGCATTGATGACTTTCTTCAGGTTGTCATCACCAAATATCGCCTGGCAATTATTCTGAACAGCTGGCTGCTGTTACTGTGCATCTATTTATAAAGCTGTCCTCTTCAACAAAGCTGGGGTCTTACAAGCATCTGTCTGCAGCCAGTTTTTGTCTCTCTTGAAAAGATGGTTTTTTGCAGACCTTAGTTCTTGTCCCCCCTCCCCAGTCCACCCTCTCCCAATAATCAACATCCTTTTCTGGATCTTCTTTATTTATACATTATTTCTACTAACAGATCTGTCCTGTCCAACCAAAATGAAAACAACCCTGAATTAATTAAACCATGACTGGCTTCTGTCATATCATAAACCAAATGAGATTATGTTTTATCCCTGTGCTTACAAAGCTGACTTCCAAATGCATATAGCATGACAGCAATAGTTCTTCAACTTCTGATTTCCTCATGCAGAACTTCAGGATTTTATACTCTGTTTTATAGATGTAATTAAATGAAAAATGAAGTCATTGAAAACTGCTTCAGATTAAAGAATAACAGTTCTGGGAGAATTGCCATAGAAAATTTCAGTCTAAGGATGCACTGTTTAGGTGTGACTCCTAAGAAAACTTAAGGTGAGATGACTACTTCCTGGTGACCTTTCTCTCAGCACATACTCTAGTATGTGTTCCATACTAGGTTAGGTTTGCTGACACTTTGTGAAAGATAAAGAAGCGTGGAAAAGAAATATCTCATGGAAAATATAAATATAGCATATGAGGAACGAGCTATATCAGCGCTATCCTAAGGAATTTTCTGTAAGGATATAAATGTTCTATATCTGCCACATGTGACTGAGTACTTAAAGTGTTATTAGTACAACTGAGCAACTAAACCCTTACATAAATTAATTTAGTCCATTTAAATTTTAAAAATCATCTGGGATTACTGGCTACTGTATTTCCAGCTCTACATAGTAAGGTTTAACATCATTAACAATGTAAACAATAACTTTGTTTGTAAGATTTACAAAATAGGCACAAATTTGTATATTTGCATTTTATGCAAAATCATCATTTAAGATGCTTTTCATACTTATAATAAAGTCCATTCCTGGCATGCCTAGTCTTTTCCACACAATTATTTCACTGCCATTTCTCTAAGTTACATTTACAGTTACAGAGTTTGGAAGTTACATGAAACCAACAAATAACAGTCTAGCTTTACTTTACACTTGAGCAAAATGACTTCCAAAGTATTTCTGAAATGATTTCCCTGAGGTCACCTGGTATTGTCAGCAGCAAGGTTAACGCTAACACGCTTTTGAAGAAAATCTTGCCTTTTACAACATGGAAGAACCTGGAGGACATTATGTTAAGTGAAATATGCCAGACAGGGAAGGGCAAATTGTACATATTACTTATGTGCTGAATCTAAAGTAGACAAACTCATAGAAGCAGGCAATAGAAGGAAGGTTTCTAAAGACTGGGTGGAAGAAATACCAGGGGAGGTATTTGTCCAGCCACACTTAGTGCTGGTGATCCAAGGGCCTGAGTGCTATCGACCTGCTATACAACATAGTGCTTGTAGTTAATAATACTCTATTGCCCACTTAAAATTTTGATAAGAGGAGAGAACTCATGTTAAATGTTTTCATAGTAATAGAAATAGTAACACACAATAAAGCAGAAGGAAAATTTGGATCAACTTATGGCAGATTATGATGATGGCTTCACACATTTGCACTTATCTCCAAATTCATCAGGTAACATTTATTAAATATACACAGTTTTTGATAATGCTAAAAACCGTAAAAGCAATGAACACTTTTTTAGAAATATTGTTTTATGGTAGCAAAATATACATAGCATTAGGTTTAATAGTTTAGGCATGTTTAAGTGTATAATTCTATGAAATTAAGTACATTTACCTTGTTGTGAAACCATATCCACTATTTCTGAAACTAGATTCTGTGGGATTTGAAAAGGCAGTGGGAAGGCTCTGTTACTTACTTTGTAATTTTACCTAGTGATATAGGAGCGTTCACAGAGATAAAAAGTAGAATAGAGGTTTGGAAGGGTAAAAGGAGGGGTAAACAGGACAACTGGTATTACTGAAACTCTTTGCATTCCCTCCTTTCCAGGAGCTGTCCAATGGCTACAGTGTAGAACCATGAAATAGTCTTTGCTTTAGTATCATGAATATTTTATTTTAATTGAATACACTACTAATATAGTAGCACATTTATAGTATTATAATTAATATTGAGTAATAGAATAATATACAATACTATACTACTAGTCATAAAAACTGCTGGTTAGTGAATATTTCTTACAGGCTAGACATTACCTGAAGCACTTTACAATCTTACAATAAGCCTTGGAGCCAGATCTAATATTCCTGTTTTATAGATGAGAAAACTGAGGTAAGGGGAGGCTTGGGTATTTGCCCACAGTCACACACCTTGGAGGGAGAAAAGCGGCTTGTAACTAAGTGCAGATAATGTGCTGATAACCAGCATTGCTGACACTAACTCCTTGGCCATGTGGTCACATTCTCTTGCAATCTGCTCTGACTCCTGCCTACCCAGCCCTGTCACCTGCTATGCAACCCTTCCACAGACGCTGAGCAGACAGGCTGCTCTGCCTTGCTCACAGATAGCTCCTGTCAATCCTGGCTTTGTTCTCTGTGCTTTCCATTCACTCACCAGGCAGCTCCAGGGGGCCGCAGCCCATGTGCTCTGCTGAGCTCACCCTTATCATGCTACTGATGGATTCCTTATTTATAAACCCAGTGAACACTCTCTAGCTGTCCCTCAGTAGCTCTCACAGAAGCACTCTGTGATGCTGAGCACTCCCTTCTACCTCAAAGAATTGAATCTCTGTTTTTTGAGATAACATTAATTTCTATCCCCGCTACAGCTATCTTTGACTTCTACTTGGTCGCATCATTTACCGTTCTTATCCCATTCTGTCAAAACGGTAAATGCTGGTATTTCTCTAGTTCCTTTGTCACTCTTTCTCCACTCCCAAGGTACTCTTATTCTACTCTTTTAGATTCCAACTTTATACTCTTGATTTCCAAGTTTAAACTTCTGAGTCTTAGTTAGTATTGTGCACACAATTCTCTGCCTGACATTTCTATTTGGTAGATTTGCAAGAATCACAAATGTAACAGGTTGAAAACAATTTCAAGGGCTCCTCTCTACTAAATTCCACCCTAGTCTTTCCAATGATAACATTCTATATCAGTTGTTTTTTTTCCAACAAGGCTCTTACTGTGTTTTTCAGGTTCAGCAGAAGCCCAGGCTGGCCTTGACATCACAGCAAGCTTCCTGCCTCAGTCTGCCAAGTGCTGGGATTACAAGTGTGCACCACCAAGCCCAGCAACATTTGCTATCACTTAAAATAAATTCCAAATAAAATATGTTGCTAGACTCAATCTTTCTCCAAGCTGTACCAATCATACTAAAAAATACTCTAAATTCACTTCTTTCTTCTTTACCCTGAATCAAGACATCATCAAATCTCTCCAGGAACGGTTTCAAAGACCCCTCAATCGGGCCTCCTCATGCCTTAGGTTCCATATTGTTATACTTAAAATGTTAAATTTTTCAATAATATTGCACTACATTTCAAATGAATTCAGGACTTACTAATTTTGTCTGGCTCTCGCTTTTATTTCTATCCTTCTCATCTCACTCCTTCCCATCCTCACGAGTGTCCAGCCACGCTGGCCTTCTTTCTGCTCCTCAAACATTCTAAGGGCCTTCTCATGCCAGAGTCTTTGCATATGCTGGGCCCTGTGCCTGGTACTTCACAGGCCTGGCTCCTTTCCTTCTTTTGGATCTCAGATTAAATATCTGTATCACAGAAAGGCTTTCTCTGAACATCCTAACAAGGCCAATACTGTTCGCTATCGAAGTACACTGCTGCTTGCTCATAGCTTTTTACATTTTCTAATTATTTCTTTATTTTCTTTAAATGATGAGCTTCAGGGAAAGGAAAGACAGTGGTTTATCTTGTCCGGCTGCTGTACACCCAGCACCAAGGACAGTGCATACACAGAGCAGGTCCTTAGAAAACATCTGTTGAATAAGTAACTGAATAAAAAGAAATCACACAAAATACTAGAAATTGTTTGGGGATTAATATTTGAGCACTGTCTATTAGGAGTGGATCCTTTCATGAAGAGAAGGGAACATGCGAACTTTAGCATCAAACCCGTAAGATTATGTTTGTTGCTAGTATCCTCTGGATTGCTTGCACAATAAAAGTACACTAAGCCTTTACTTATTGAAATATACAGAATAGTTTTGTAAAATGGTTAGGGGCTTGATGTTAGTACATCCATTTGAAAGTATCTATTCGAATGGCAAGAGACACTGTATTAGTTACTTTTCTTATTGCTGAGACAAGATACTTGACATTCAAAAGTTAAAGAGGGAAGGATTCATTTTAGTTCACAGTTTGTAGAGGTTTCAATCCATAATCAGCTGTCTCCAAAGCAAGACAGCCTGAGAAAGGAACATGTAAGAGAAGAAACAGACCATGGTAGGGCAGGCAGGAAGCAGCACGACTCCCTTCTTTTTGTTCTTTTATATTCCAGCTAGTCTACAAGCCTATTGATTGGTGTCACCCACACAGAGGTAGGACTTCCCTCTTCAGTAAATCTATTTGGTCACACCAAAAACTATGTTAATTCAAGGAGGGGACTAATCCAGATATCACATTTTGAATTCATATTCAGACACCCTCGATCCAGTCCCTTTAAAAAGCCCACCTATGAGTTCACGATGCTTTGAGGGAGTAAGTCATAACAGCCATCAATACATTTCCCAATTAATTTTTTTTTTAGTTTTTATAAGAGGATTTTAAGCCTCCCCTCCACCTGGATGGCTAGAAGGTGCTCAAATCACATGAGTCTTTTATTAATATCTTAGAACATTTCTACTCTAGAGTTTTGCCACAGTTTCCTACCTTAAATTTTCAGGTCTACCTCTGCCCAAAGGTGCTGTTTGGGAGAAAGACTCAGTCTGCTCTGTCTTTCACTGTTTCATACCACTTAGCCTTGACCCAGCACAAAATAGGTCCTCAGCAGCTCTCCACAGATATTAAATGAATAAAAGAATGTTGTGTGATTTTTATAAAAACCCTTTGTTCAAAAGTTACAATGGAAATTGGCTTGAATGATATATAATTTGTTCGCTTCTTGAGAGTCTGAAGTCTTGATATTTTAAATATTCCTACAGAGACTATATATATATATATATATATATATATATATATTCTTAAAGCAAAACATCAAAGAACTTACCCTAAAATGTATTATGTTCATGTGCTCATCTAAATGCCTATAATGAGTTGCATTTTAAAAGTATTTACAGCTTAAATAATATAACCTGGAAAGATTGTTTATTGACATTGAGTTAAATCGAGCATCTCATTTATGATTTCATGGAACTTTCATTTTCTTCCCTTAAAAAAAGTATGTTGATCTTTTCCATTTATAACTTTTCTTTGAATATGAACTAAAATATAAAGTATTGTGAAAACATAATTCATCGCCTGTAAGTTTGATATTAAAAATATTTTCTAAATTCTCATTCTAGGATTCTATGCCATATTTATATGCAAACTTCGCAAGTACGACCTCCTACTTCTATAAATTTAGAGCTGATATATGCAAGGTTATGTCAGAAGGTACATGAAACCATGCATAAATTGGTACATCTTCTTGAATAAATGTATTCCCTAGTAATTTAAAACAGTATCTTAATATTAAAACTAGCACATATATTTTGTATAGTGGAATGCAAAATTCACATGAACTTTTAAGATAAAATACAGAGACTTCAAAGAAATTCGATGCCTAGAGGAAGCAGCTCTGAGCTCTTCTTTGGGGACCCCCAGGAGTATACATTCTCCTCTGAAGTCAGAAAATCTTTGGTGGAAAAGTTTGAGATACATTGAACCAGTTTTGAAGAAGGAATCATCTCAGAACTAAAAAAGGGGTCCAGCTAAGGTGACAGAACTAAAGGAAAGCTTTAGAAAAGGGAAAAGTCCATAATTCTTCAAGGAAGTTGGTATGAAGAAAAATCCAAGTGAAGACCAGAGAAAAGGGAACACACAGCAAACCACAACTGATCCCAAGAGCCCCTCCCAGTAGCTCAGAAAGGTAAATCTTTGAGGGCAAAAGAAAACTCATTATGGAAAGAGTTTTCATTCTCTTCAGGTTTGAACTCTCTCCTGGCCAGATGTGGCATTCCTTAAACCAGGTCCTGGAGCATGGCTCTTCAGTGGTCCAGTGTGAGATGAGGCTGCTGCAAATGAAAGTGAAAAGTCTTGCAGAAGTTGACAGCACCCATTTGAGCCTTCCAGAGCTACTCTGATGAAAATGCCCTCCAAAGAGCCCAGAGTCTGTAGAGGCTTTCCTGGGCCTGTTCATAGTTCAGTCTCCTTTGGCCCAGTCCTGTTTCTGCCCTCCCTTCTGCAGGTGTTGATTCCTCATAAACTCTGCCTCAGCATATGCTTCTGAAGACCCTGCTGAAACAACAAATGTACCGGAGGGCTAGAGCTGTACGTGGTACTGGAAGGCAGGTCTACACAGACATGCAGTCTAGAGGCAAAGAAGGGAAAGGGGCTGGGAACACACCAATGAAAGTAAGGAAATGTGAGGGACAAGGGAACTCTTGGTGAATTTCTTGGAATTTTAACTATGTTCTGAGGCTATCTTTTGTGGGCCAGCAAAAGACTGACAGACGAGGCCAAGATTATATGGCCAGGGAATGGATGAACATAGTCCCACCCTGCTTCTGTTACTGCCTCTTCCCCTAAACTGGGGCCCCATTTTGATTCCTCATGTTTATGCCCAGGGAAGTTTTGTTGACTGATTTTCAGCCTCATACTTCTAATTTTACTTACTGCTGGAGTCAGTCTTCTTACAAATGGGAGCCCAGTCTTCCCCATACCACACATCCCCATTCTCCACCTGGTTGTCACGGCAGCAACCAGACCTGGGCAACGAAGTGTGAGACTTTAGTGAGTGAGTTAGAGCAGCAGCAGTAGAAGACAAGGTGGGCACATGGATAGACATCGTTGAAGAGTTGATGATTCCTCTGACCTTAAATGACCCAAAGTAGCAGTCGTGCAGTATTTTGAGCAAGAGCAGATGGTCTGTGTAGATAGGAGTAGAAACAGATGGTATCTCACTGTCAGATTTTCTCTCCTGAGACCTGGTGCCTGTCGTCGTATGCTTTCTGCTGCTCTCTGGCATGCCAAAGGGAGTTTTTACGAACTCCTTGAATAGCCAGTGGCTCTCCTAGGATCTTGCTGGCTGTCTGCTTAGTTGGTATGAGAGACAAGGGATGTGA
The DNA here is from genome assembly GCA_004363535.1 of Dasyprocta punctata. Classification (NCBI taxonomy): domain Eukaryota; kingdom Metazoa; phylum Chordata; class Mammalia; order Rodentia; family Dasyproctidae; genus Dasyprocta; species Dasyprocta punctata. The sequence continues at coordinate 37,231 of RJWM01016506.1, forward strand.
GTAAAAGTCATAGTTACAAAGCAAGGATGAATTCCAGTGGAAGGAGTATAGTAAGGGATAAGCAGATTCCCAAGTGGTGAGTTAAATAAACCCATATTGTTTATGTGATGTGAACAGTGACACGGTCACTGAGGGATGATTAAGCTGGGGCCCCATGCTGGCAGTTTTCCCATGATGGTGCAGCCTGTCTATGTCTTAGTCCTTCATTTGAAAGCAAATATAACATCATAGCACCTACTTATTATAGTTTTGTGAGGATCAAATGAGTTAATGAATACAAAATTCTTGCCTCAAGATACATACTCAGTGATATTAATTATTACTATTGATCTGTAACATATGGCTATTAGTTGAAAAGCAAAACAACAGACAGACTGAACTATAGGTAAATGATTTAATTACTAGCTTTTGAGAATTGAATTATGACCTAGACATTTATCCAGAGATGACCAGAGGAAAGCAGTGATTGTTGACAGAATGTAGGAAAGGAGTAAATTGTGCCCTGTGGAGGTAGTGGTTGTCACTATAATGGATCATGGTCATAGCAAGGATTGGCAATGAGCCATAATGAAGAGTCCATGGAGCATTTATGTGTTGATAATGGGCACAGAAGTTCTTCTAGCCAACTGCATGTACCCTTGGCCTGAACACCTGCCATAAGTTCTATGTGTAAGAAAGCATCAGGCAGGACTTAGGAAATCAGGTGGCAGCACGGAGCATCGGTTGTGCTACCCAGGAGTAAAAACATGCTTTCCACCCTTTATCTCTACCCATGTTTTCCCTTCTCACCTTCCACAGCCTCCAGGCCCAACCCTGGATACACAGATCATATTATTTGCCCACCTTTGTTTAGGGTCTGCCTCTGCCTCTTGCTAGAATGCCTTATTCCTCTGCAATTAATACTGCATGACCTGGAAAGTTGTTAAGGGGAGAAGTTTCTTAAGAAAAATGGTGGCTTTCATTCTTTGATGATTTGGTGTATGTGACAGAACTGATTTTGGCTCAAACTAGGTCATTCATTCATTCATCCAGCTATGCTGAAATACAAAAAAGACAAATTTTTCAAAAACAGGAAAAAAGTGGTAGAATAGTAATATGAAATCACAGGATAAATTTAATTTTAGAATGCATATTGGTTGGGGAATAAAATCGAGTGGGATACAAGTTCAGCTAATATAGTGCTTAAGAGACTTGACTGCATATTATACTTACCCGTTGCTTTTTAAAAAAATCCGACCTTTATTATACTGATGTAAATGAACTAGGGTGATGTGATCATGAATTGCAATGTGTCAAATTGGCTTGAGTAAGCCTAGCATATTAGTAAAGCACTAGTGTGTCTGTGGGTCATTGACATGTAAACCACAAACTGAGAGGGAGGACTCGCCAAGGGTATGGGTGGCACCAACCAATAGGCTTTTAGCCTGGACAGAATATAACAGAAAAAGGAAGTCTTTCTTTTCTTCTTCAAAGGACTCTGATCTTGGCAATTGTCCTCTGGCATGTCTCCAGATCCTTCAGGCCTCCAATGCACACTCTTCAGAGCAGACTGTTAAGCTTTGTGACATGGACTCATACCAGATTCTGCAATAAACTTTAGGCCTTTGACCTTTAAGGAGATCCTCCAGCTTTCTATCAGGCAGGTGGCCATTTTGCAATAATTCCACCCGTGACTCTGCAGGTGGTCATTGCAAGTCTGCCTAGTTAATCCTGTATATAATCATATGTGATATATATTTTAATATTAAATATGATCCTCTAATGAACCTTAACTAATACAGGTAGAGTCCTGGTTTCAGTTTTTAAAAGTTTCCCAGATGAAGTTGAAGTGCAACCAGAATTTCAAGCCACTGAAAGCAAAGAATCACTTATTTGATGATGAATATCACAAGGCCCTTCTCCTGGATACTCTGATTTATAGTATCATAAATCTAGTTAACCAAGCAATCCAGATGATTTGGTGTTTAAGAAACTTGGGGGAAGTATTGGTTTCTAGGATTCATTTTATTTGAATGTTAAACACTAGTTCTCAGAAGATGTTTAGCTTTTCTTGGCATGGAGGCATGGGAAATTTTCCACTGGGTCCTCAGAAAGGAGAGCCTGTGATAATCATGAACAGCAGCCTCAAAAACATGCTTTAAAATAAATAGCAAGTTTCACACAGCACATGTTACCAGACAGTAAGAAGAAGGAAAATCAAGTCCCTTTCATGGGTGAAGTGTGGGAAGGTAGAAAGGATATGAGTGTGTTAAGTGAGAAATACACCTCCAATAAGAAAAAAGAATTGAGTAACAACCCAGCCCCCTACCAATAAAAAATCTTGGTAAATAAACACTATCACTTGTAATCCTAAAACCCTGAGGTAAAGACTGTCAACATTATAACATTCAGAGTTATTCCATAAACCTTGATTTATAAACATTTTTAATGAGAGAAAAGCATCCAATAGTTTATATTCTCTGACAAAAATCTGAAATAAAATTGTCTCATTTTCAACTGATAATACAACAAATTCATATTTCTCAATCACGAGAATTTTGTTTCAGTATCTGAAGTTGTTTTGTGCCTTAAAAATACCAGAATAAGGATTTGAGCATAGATCAGCAATAAGATGTATGCTTAGCATGTGCAAGACCCTGGGGTTAATCTCCAGCACCAAATAAATAAATACTAAAATCCAGATGCATAAAGGAAGTACCTGCAGAAAACAGTTTTTCCTTAGGGACTGTTTCTGAGATTTCTCCATAACCTGACAAAAATAAACAATTGGAGTTCTATGTTTTTATATCTTGGAATCTGGCTAAACAATTTTTACTGAAAAATGCGCAAGCCAGTTATCACAAATTGCCTGCCCTGGCCAAAGAAAAAAATCCCAATTATTTGCCCAGGACACATCTAATTTTAAGCAAGGATACTTCTTGGTGAATCCTCTGGGAGAAATTAGTTTGTGAAATGAACTTGAAGCAACAACATGGGCTGACCTGTAGTATAGAATTGTTTGACATAAGCCAATTAAATATAGAAGGATGTCTGCCAAAAATGATGATTTGAATTTTGGAATAGTTTAGTTCAAGTTGTTTATTTGATACTAATTAGATAGTAGGGCCAGTTAGCTGCTGAGGCTACTTTTGTTCCTGACAAGGAAACTATGTTACTACTCACCACCAAATGTTTATTGGGGAACATGGGTTCAGTTTTTTCAAGAGTAGTTTTGTATTATTAGGATAAAAAAAATCTAAATAGAATTAATATAATTCACTTTTCACTTATTTGGTTTTGTTAGGTGATGCAAGAAGAGACCGTTTTCATCAACCCTGATATCCTGCAGGATCTATAATGCAGGTCCTGTGCATTGAGAAATGGGTCATCGCATTGAATTTGTACAAAGACACACTCATCAGTCTTTTTTAATAGAAAGGTAAATAACTTCAATATTATTTCTCACAAATATCTTGATAAAATTATAACCCTTGATTATTTTTTGAAAGGCAATAAAGGGCCAGAGTTCCCTATGTAGAATATCAGACCATAACACCAACTTTAACTTTTTCAAGGAAAAATAGGAAAAGCACATTAGATGAAAGGCCTGGGAAATGAAATGAGTGGGTCTAATTTTTGTGAGATGTATATTTCCCCTTTTTTTGAAAAATGGTGAGAAGACCACACATTAAACAGCTCCAATAAAAGGTTTTACCTCGCCCTTTTTTGTTTTGTTGTGATTGGGCCCATTAATCAGCTATATAACATGAAAAGCCATTATCAGTACAGAATGAGGAAAGAGTGAAGGGTCCAAAAACGTGAGTATTTTTGTATGATCCATAAAGCCAAACACATTTATATTCTATATTTAATATTTATGTCATTTGCAATCACATATTAGAATCAGTGTCCTCAATTGCAATCCTTACAGTTACATTTGTATCCTATGATGAAGTTATATAGCACCTTAGAACATCTGTGTCACTTGATCATACTCTGAGTGAATATTTTTCAGTCTAACTTCTGCTACATAAATCTATTTGACAGAAGAACATCACACAGCTCCATATCAAAGAGAGATTAAGTGGTAATGCTTAAATAGCTGCCTTTCTAGCAGAAAACTCATGTATGATTGTATAGCTGCTATTAATACATCCTTTCCTTAAATTCACATTTACATGTATGGCTCTTCATCAATGTATTCAAAAGTACATAACATTAAAAATTCATTTCAGTATTTTCCGTAAGAACCTGAGCTAAGACAGTCAGTGCCACAAGTGGTACAAAAAAGTGGTCTCCCTGCATAGGATTTAGGAGCTGAATGACTATTAGGCAGAAAGAAAGTGACGTGGTGGAAGTAGAATACTTAGATGTGTCCATGACCAAGATTGTAACAGAAGTGCACTGAGCTGAATTGCAGGACTCTGTCAGGTTGTTCAATAGCTAGGTCACTTGAACGTAAGGAAGATATGATAATTAGAAGGATTTTGTAATTGACTAGATTATGTTGACTGCTTTTGAATAGAAAAAGAAAATGCCATGCTCAGATTAATCAACTATCAATTTAAAATACCTTGTAAAAGATATGACAGCATTTAAGAAAATATTTTTCTTCTACAGCTACAAAAATAACTACTACAAAGTCATCTCACAAAAACCTAGTTGTGAGCTGTGACAAAGATTGAGTGTGCAAACACAGCAGGTTTCCTAAATCAGTGTCAGTAGAGAAAAAAGTAGTGCCTTGAAACCTGAAATGAGGACAATAGGAGAATAAACTTTGAATATCTTAAAACCCCAGTTCCAAAACACCAGTTCTGTCTCTCCTATTGCCCATTGCCACCTTCAAGGTGATAACCAGAGTCTCAGAAATGTCCACAAAGGGAAAACTAATAGGTCTTGATTCTGAGAGTGAATAGTTTAAACAGTGATTGGTGTCAGGGCATGGCAATATGGATCAGTGAGAAGGATACGCACATGGAGTCAACTGGATATTACTGGATTGAGGCAGATAATGTAAAAATAAAGAGGGAATAATTTACAGATACGTGGTGAGCACTCACTCATTACTTAGATTTGAGTATCCTGACATCTTACCATCAATTCCTGAAGATGATCCTGATTCTTTTCTGGATTTGGTCTTTGAAGATTGGATTTTAGGTTGAAAGTTTTCAGTTTTTGTCCATTTAGTAAGGAAGTAAAAGATCTATACAGTGAAAATTACATTACTCTAAAGAAGGAAATTGAAGAAGACTTCAGAAAATGGAAAGATATTCCCTGTTCATGGGTAGGAACAACAAACATCCTGAAAATGGCCATTCTCCCAAAATTATTATACAGATTTAATGCAATCCCAATCAAAATACCACTTGTCTAGCTCACAGAGCTAGAGAAAGCATTCCTGAAATTCATCTGGAACCGGAAAAGACCTAGAATAGCAAAGGCAATTCTAGGCAACAAAGGGAAGGCAGGAGGCATCACAATCCCCGACTTGAAACTATACTACAAAGCTACTGGGTTAAAATCAGCATGGTACTGGAATCAAAACAAACCTGAAGATCAATGGAATAAATTAGAAGATACAGCCACAACTACAAACACACTTAGCCACCTCATCTTTGACAAAGGGGCCAAACATGTGCATTGGAAGAAAGATAGCCTCTTGAACAAATGGTGCTGGAAAAACTGGCTTTCTGTATGCCGTAAACTAAAACTAGATCCATGCTTATCACCATACACTAAAATAAAGTCAAAATGGATCAAAGATCTGAATATTAAAACAGAGACACTAAACTTACTAGAAGAAAGAGTAGGTAAAAATCTTGATGATATAGGAGTAGGCAGAGAGTTCATGGACAAAAATAAAATTGCACGGGAAACGCTTCCCAGAATCAACAACCGGGATCTCATCTTACTAAAATGTTTTTGCATGTCAAAGAAATCTCGAACAGAGTAAAAAGAAAACCCACAAATTGGGAAAATATCCTAGCCAATTGTCCATCAGACAAAGGACTTCTATCTAAAACATATAAAGAATTAAAAGAAATCAGGCCCCTAAAATTCAAGGACCCAATCAAAAAATGGGCATCTGAGATGAATACACACTTCTCAGAGAAAGAAATACAAATGGCAAATAAATATATGAAAAAATGTTCAACATCAATGGTCATTCGGGAAATGCAAATTATAACAACACTGAGATTCCGTCTCACTCCAGAAAGAATGGCCAAGTTTAAAAAATCAAGCAACAACAAATGCTGGAGGGGCTGTGGAGAAAAAGGAACTCCTCCACTGTTGGTGAGACTGTAGACTTGTGCAACCACTGTGGAAATCAGTGTGGAGATTCCTCAAGTAGGTAGGATTAGAGATCCCATTCAACCCAGCTATTCTACATCTTGGCATTTTCCCAGAAGAACTGAAAACATCATACCACAGTGATATCTGTGCACCCATGTTTATAGCAACCCAATTTGTAATAGCCAGATCTTGGAAACAACCCAAGTGCCCATCAATCAAAGAATGGATAAAAAAGATGTGGTATTTTTACACAATGGAGTACTACTCAGCTATTAAGAAAGACTGCATTGAGACTTTTATAAGTAAATGGTCATGACTTGAAACCATACTCATAAGTGAAATAAATCAAACCCACATGTGTAAATACCGTATTGTCTTCCTAGTGTAAGAAACTGAAAAGGTATACATGATCCAAAATCTATAATAAATACTATGTAAGGGTAAAAGCAGCTCAAAAAGCAAAAGTAACTGGGGAGGGAAAAGTGGGAAAGAGGGAAGGGAAAAGGAAAAGATATAAATCTGTATATATGTATGTGTAAGATAGCTAAAAGGAACACACTGCTGAATGTATTTGTTATTGAGAAAGAGCAATTAACACTCATATGATTAGATCAATTCTATGTGTCTATATCTGTTAATATAAACAACCATTTTAAAGATAACGATATGCAATATTGCAACCATTGTCAAGTTTCTATCATCCTGTTTTGTAAACCTGTAATGTTACTGTTGTGCATTTACTCTAGTCATTTGTTTGTCTGTTTTGTTTTTTGTCTTTGTTATATGTGTCTTTTTTTTCTGCTTAAATAAAAAAAAATGAAGATTGGATTCACTGTTGACGTATAGTTAGGAAGAAGAGCCATCAGAATGAACACAGAACACCTAGAAAAAGATATGAAGGTTCAGGAAAGTGAAAATGTTACAATGATTTGATGTATAGAAATAGAGAACCCCTTTTACAACACACTATGTTGTGTTGTGGTTGTGTACTTAATTTCTTTCACAGCTCACAATTAGGCTCTCATGAGAGAGTCTTGCAGCAGTTATTTCTGTAGCTGTGAGAGATAAGTCTTTTCTTAAATTCTGTCACTGAGTGCTACTGGCTTTCACAGATAGTATTGACTTGATAGTTGATAGTCAAGAGTATGACACATGATGCCTTTATTCAGAATGTTTTGTTATGCAAATTTTTGTATTTGTTCAGATCTTGCAGCTATGATCATGATGGTAAAATTATTTTAGTGAGAAGTTAACTGTGATAGATATTCCATCTATATACAACTTCCTGAGTTACTTTAGAAATGTACTGACCCTCTCTTTTTTGATTTACTAGCAACACTAAAGGAATAACTTATGACAGACAGCATTCTTGTTTTAGTTCTTTACAAGGAGGAATTTCTTGAGAATCTACAAGAACTCATAATAAGAAATTTTAAAGCTAAGTAATGGAAGAAAAGAGGAAAAATTTTATTTAAAATAACTTTACAGAATGATTAGACCATGGTAGGAAGGGTCAGTTGGAAAGAAAGGCTAGGAACATGAGAGGAATAAGAAGTCATGTACATATCACAAAACCTGTTTAGCTTGTCCAACCCTAGTCCATAGTATAGCATCACATGTTGTACAGAAAACTTATGAGATATTTGAAAGTCTCCAATAACAATATAGGCCTCAATAAATGAGTTACAGCATTTTAAATCTATGCAGAGGGCAAAATATGTTTAAATTTCAATATAGAAATTTGGTGATGCACAATGTCATGATAATAATGGAATGCCAAGGTATTTACAATAATCTGCAT
>RJWM01016507.1:0-11917 GCA_004363535.1 Dasyprocta punctata
CATGTCTATATCTGTCAATATCCCCAACCCCTAGGAAGGTAATGATATGCAATATTGTAACTACTGCCAAACTTCAACCACCTCAGTGTGTAAACCTACAATGTTATCATATCAGATCTGTTGTTGTTGTTTGTCTGTCTTTTTTGACTTTTATTTCTAGCTTCTGTATCTATTTTCTCTTAAATAAAAAATAAAAAAATAAAAAAAATAAAAAAAAAAAGAAAATGCAGCTCATGTGTACAATAGAATATTATTTACTCTTTAACAAGAACCAAATCCTGTAATTGGTGACAAACTGGGTCAACCAGGAGACATCATGCAAGAAATACAAATACAAATATGTGAAAAGCTTAAAAAAATGTTTCACTCATAGAAACATAAGGTAAATGGTGATTGATAGGGATTGGCGTTTGCAAGGAGGAGTGAGAGTCAGTGATCAAAGGTTACAAACTTTCAGTTTTAAGGTGAGTAGTCTCTGAGGATCTAATGCATATTATGTTAACTGAAGTTAACATATATACTTAAAATTTCCTAGGTGAGTCAAAGTCAAATGTTTCTGTCACACACACAAAAGGAGAACTACATGAAGCAATGAATATGTTAATTGCCTTGATTGTGGCAATCATTTCACAATGTATGCATATGTCAAATTATCATGTTTATAGATCTTAAATAGATATAATTTTTATTTGTCAATAAAGCTAGAAGAAGTAAATGGAAAACTATAGGCATAATACATTTATAAATAAAGATGAAAATTCTGAGCACAAATGAAAAACCCAGGTCTAAACTGTTTTGTGATAGCTACACAATTGTGTAACAGCACCCCTGTTACATGAATGATGGCCAGGATTTGACTAGTAGGAATGAGGAAAAGAAATTTAAGAACAGTGAGACCACTGTGGGACAGAATGTGGAATAAGGACAGGACAAGGTGAAATGATAGAATAATGAGGCCTCTGAAGTGACAGGAGGTCATGCCCACTGCTTTGGACTTCAGGAAGCATTCAGTCTCTGAATAAACACTCCTGAAGTATGCACTATGTGCTAAGAACAGGGTGAAACCATAGCCTCTTCTGTCTGTCATGTTATCCACAGCCTTGGAAGTTCTTGGTCTCTGCTATTAATTTTGCCTGAAGCAACCATAAAACCTAGAATTGACTGCCACAAGTTTTGCAAGAGCTAAGGCCTAGGAGATGCATTTGTGTCTCAGTGAGTAGCCTAAGACAGCTGAAAGGAATGGAGGCAAAGGTCTGAATATGAGCTATCCTAGAGATGCTTTGTCCAGTCCTTGAGGATCGGGAGGTATACCTGTGACTAACTGGAATTTGGTGGAGGGGACTGAACCCATCCTTCCCTCCTCCTACTTGTCTCATCCTCTTTGTCTAAAGGCATATGGTGCGTTGACACTGATTCTGGGAAGACTAGGACTGCCAGTGTTCATGAAATGGCCCAGTGTAACATAAAAATCAGGGGAGGCACTCTTTCCCTGAAAACCAGTTCTAAGAGAAAATGAAGACACATGCCCACCAGGCTCTCACTCTGAACCTCATGGAACTTCCTACTCATGATTACTGGCACCTAATGGAGACATATTTTGAGTGATAAATGCATAATGCCATAACCATGTGCTGTTTTTCCTCATTTTAACTCTCTTATCAATCAGCTAAATAAAAGTATCCATGTACAAATTGAATTTTTAGTTCATATAAAAATTCAAAAGAGATTGCCCCAGGATGGTACGACTGATGAGAGCTAGAGAGAGAGGTAGCCTGGAGACCTGCAGGAAAGCCAGTGACACAATAGGAGCCTGGATAAGGTGCACATGATGGATAGGTGTCACTAGAGGCATTGAAGTGTACCATGCAACACTGATTCCAGGACTCAACAACTGGTCCCATCAGAAGAATCCAGAACTGATTCAGGTATCTGGTCCCTTTCCTTCCATGCTGGAACCAGGAATCAGCTTGAGAAAATTCCTGGAATTGGTAATCAGCTCCACTGGAAGAATCCAGATATTTGGCACCTCCCACTACACCACAGGACCAGCAACCAGCTCTGGAAGAATCCAGAACTCAGTAACCAGTCCTTTTCTTTCAATTTTTTTCCTTTTTTTGGTCTCTCTTCTTTTTCTTTTCTTTTTCTTTTTCTGTTCTTCCTTTTCTCTCTTTTTGTCCCTCTCTTACCTAAATGGCTGGGAGGAACTTCAACCATGGAAAACTAATCCCATCCCCCAAACCCAGAAACCAAGTTCAGATAATCCCTTGAATGTTCTTTCATTCTTCCTTTTCTATCCTACTGTCCAGTTTCCTAGACCTTGAGCAACCATCTTTTGTCCTCCAATCTTGCTTCTACTACCTTTCCAGTTATCTTTGTTTAATACACTATCATCCCTAAACTTCCCCACCACAGGGTAAAGCCACTCTACCAAGGGGAAACACTTTGCATACAAACTCCTAATTTATGATCAGTTCTGCTATATAGCTGTAGACTTTGCTTCTATGGTCTAAAGTACAAAATCAGTAGTTACCACAGTTTGTCAGTTTCTAAATTTTGTTTGATGCTATTGTTATTGCCAATTTTATTACTTTAGCTAACATGTCATATCTGTTGTAATCAGTTGTTCTCCCTTCTATAACAATAGGGAGAAGCTCTGAGGTAACAAGCTCACCACAGCCCTACACCAAAGGACTGGGGACTGAGCCAAGCAGGTGCCAATATCCCACTCTTAATTAATTGGGAAAGTAGGATCTTGAGACAGACGTGAAAAAAGAATCTCCTACACACAGCAGTCATCCCTGAAGAATAGACTTTTCCTAGAAAGAACTTGATACTAGTAGTATAGACACCTTCTGCAAAAACACACAAGGATCATAACAGAAAACAAAATAAAAATTTTATTTGAAATAGAAAATGTCAAGACAAAGAAGCAAAATGCAATCTCAGACCTCCAGCCCACCCAGAACAAATTCAGGAGACACTGACATAGAATAAATTGGAAGAAACACATCTAATATTTCTGAAATGATAGCAACCAAAGTAAAGAAACAAATTCATGAGGCAAGAGAGAACATCAGATCAGAAACAATCTCTCAGGTAATAAAAGAAATGTCAACATTTATAAGGGAATTGCTCAGGAAATCTAAAGTCGAGAGAGACAAAAATAGGTGATGATAGAAAGAGGATGGAAACTATGAATGATCAGTATAGGAAACAAATGGAATACATGAAACAGATACATATAAATGGTCTCATTTCAACAGTTAAAAAGACACACTGGCAGATTAGATCAAGAAACAAGATCCAACAATATGCTGAATATGAGAAACACATTTAACTCAAAAAGAAATTCATAGACTAAAAGTCAAATGATGCAAAACAATACTTCATGTAACAGGAACCCAGAAAAAAGTGGGGTAGCTATTCTGTTTGCAGATGATATTAACTTCAAAGCAAGAATGATCAAAAGAGATGAAGAAGGCCACTACATACTTGTTAGGGGAAACATTCAAGAGGAAGATATAACAATCATAAATATATATGCACCAAACATGGGAGCACCCAACTATATAAGACAAGTATTAATAGACATGTAAAATCAAATAAGCAATAACACAGTAGTAACAGGGGAGTTTAACACCCCACTGTCACAAAGAGTTAGATCAGCTAGACAAAAAATCAGCAAACAAATAACAAAATTGAACCAAGTCTGTGAAAAAATGAACTTAGTAGAACTTTAGAGAACTTTACCTAACAGCATCAGAATACACATTTTTCTCAGTTATACACAGTACATTCTCAAAGGCAGACTGTACACTAGCCCATAGAATATGCTTAAGTAAATGCAAAGAAATTGAAATTATCCCATGCATATTATCTGGCCATAGTGCAATGACATTGGAAATTAATGATTTAAGAAACTGCAAAAACTCCATAAATAAATTGAAATTAAATAACACCCTTCTGGATAATCCATGAGTCACAGATAAAATTAAAGAAGAAATTAAATAATATCTACAATTTAAAAATGCAAAAACAACTTACCAGAACCTATGGGATGAAATGAAAGCAGTCCTAAGAGGGAAAATTATAGCACTGAATTCTCACATCAGTAAAATAGAGTAATCACAAATAAACAGCCTAATGCTGAACCTCAAGTTTCTAGAAAAAGAAGAGTAAATCAAACCCAAAGGCCACACAAGGGAGTAAATTCTAAAGATCAGAGTGGAAATTAACACAATTGAGACAAAAAAATGCAAACCATTAATGAATGAAAGTGATAGTTCTTTGAAAGAATAAATAAAATTGATAACTCCCTAACCAATCTTACCAAAAAAGGAAAGAAAAGAATCAAATTCATTCAATAAAGAATAAAAAAGGGTGAAATCACTACAGTTCCTGTGAAAATTCAGAAGATGATCAATACTAACTTCAAAAATCTTTACTCGCATAAGATGGGAAACAGAAGAAATGGACAGATCCTAAAAATGTATGAATCAGCAAAGATTAATCAAAAAGATAAAAATTCTGAATAACCCAATGTCAGTTAAGGAAATTGAAAATGTGATTAATAACTTACTCACCAAGGAAAGTCCAGGTTCTGATAAATTCACTGCTGAATTCTATAAGAAATGTAGAGAAAATTTAATAACAGTATCCCTCAAAATCTTTAATGAAATGGAAAAGGAAGCAATTGTCCCTAACTCATTACTGGAGGCAAGTATTACCCTGACGGAAAAACCAGAGAAAGGCCCAACCAAAAAAAGAGAACCATAGGTCAATCTGCCTAATGAACTTAGATGACAAAAATCCTCAATAAAATACAAACAAATAGAATGCAGCAAATCATCAAGAAGTTTACACACCAGGCATAAATGAGATTTACCCCAGGAATGCAGGAGTGGTTCAACATATACAAATCTGTAAATATAATAAATCTTATCAAGAGAGCCAAAGACAAAAATCACATGATCATCTCAATAGAGTTTTTATCATGCGTGATAAAAACTCTACGGAAAATTGAAATAGATGGTTTTCCCTCAATCTGATAAAAGCCATCTATGACAAACCAACTACTGACATTGTACTGAAGAGACAAAAACAGAAATCTTTCACTCTAAAATCAGGAACAAGACAATGATGTCCACTGTCACCACTCCTATTCAATATAGCTCTGGAAACATTAGCCAGAGCAATTAGACAAAAGAGAGAGAAATAAAAAGGATAAGGATAGGAAAGGAAGAAGTTAAATTATCATTATTTTCAAATGACATGATACTCTACATGGAAGACCCCAAAATCTCCACCAAGGAATTTCTAGAATTAATTACCAAATTCAGCAGCATTGCTATACACAAAGTCAACACTCAAAATCAATAGCATTCTTATACACAAACAACAAGCTCACTGAGAGAGAACTTAGGGAAACCATAGCCTTCAGAACAGCATTCCCAAAAATGAAATACTTAGGAATCAATCTAACAAAGGAAGTAAAAGATTTATACATTAAAAATTACAGCATTCTGAAAAAAAGAGACTGAAGAGGATATCATAAAATAGAAAGATATCCTTTGCTCATGGATAGGAAGAACCAACGTTGTGAAACTAGTCATATTTCCAAATATGATATACAGATTTAATGCAATTCCAATCAGAATATCATTAGTGTACCTCACAGAACTAAAGAAAATATTCCTAAAATTCATTTGGAACCAGAAGAGACTGAGAATAGCAAAGGCAATCCTGGGCAACAAAGACAAGGCAGGAGGCACCACAATCCCAGACTTGAAATTATACTACAAAGCTACTGTGATAAAATCAGCATGGTACTGGCAAAAAAAAAACAGACCTGATGATCAATAAAACTGATTAGAAGATGCAGACTCAACTACAAAAACATTCAGCTATCTTATCTTTGACAAAGGGGCCACTGGGAGAAAGATAGTCTCTGTAATAAATAGTGCTGGAAAAACTGGCGGTCTACATACTGAAGCCTAAAATTAGACACATATCTATCACCATGCACTAAACTAAAGTCAAAACGAATCAAGGCTCTAAATATTAAAAAGAAACATTAAATCTACTGAAGGGGAATGTAGATAGAATTCTTGAAGACATAGGAGTAGGCAGAGTGTTCATGAACAAAACCCAAACTGCATGGGAAGTACTTCAAGGAATCAATCACTGGGATTTCATTTTATTAGAAAGATTTTACACATCAAAAGAAATCAGCAACAGAATTAAAAGAAAATCCAAAGAGAGGGAAAAAAATTTTAGCCACCTATCCCTAAGACAAAGGACTTCTATATAGAACATAAAGAACTGAAAAAAATCAGGCCCTCCAAATTCAATGACCCAATCCAAAAATGGGCATCTGAGATAAAAACACAGATGAGATGAAGAAATAAAAATGGCAAATGAATATGTGAAAAAATGCTCAACACCATTGGTCATTCAACAAATGGAAACTAGAACAACACTGAGAAAGATTTCATCAAGAAATCAACCAATAACTAATGCTAGCGGGATTGTGAGGAAAAAAGGAATCCTTCTATACTGTTTGTAGGAGTGTAGACTGACCGTGGAAATCAGAGTGGAGATTCCTCAAAAAAACTACGATTAGAGGTTCCATTCAACCCAGCTATTCCCCTTTGGATATTTTCCCAGAATTCAAAGCATCATACCAAAGCAATATATGTGAACCCATGTTTATAACAGCACAATTTGTAATAGCTAAATCTTTGAAACAACCCAAATGCCCACCAACTGTAGAATGGATTAAAAATGCATGGTATTTTTATGCAATGGGGCACTACTCTGCTATAAAGAAGGATAAACTTGAGACTTTTATAGTTCAATTGATGCAACTCAAAAGTAAAATAAATCAGACTTGCATGTGACTGTATTGTCCTCCTAGTGTAAGCAAGTGAAAGATTAAATAAGATCTAAAATCTATTATTTATTGTGAAAATGAAAGAAACTGCTCAAAAGGAAAGAACAACTTGGATGGGAGAAAGAGGAAAACAAGGAAATAAAGAGAAAAAATATATATATATACATATACACAAGATAGCTAAGATAGACTGCTAACTTCTTTTAGTTCATTGAAGAGGATGGTTTGCACTTATATTGTGTGATCAACTTTGTAATTCGGGCAACTACTTTGAAGATAACAATGCACAACATATTAACCATTGTTAATTTCCTATTATATTGGTATAAAATTCTGTATCTTTATTTTTATAATTTTTGCTCTTTAAAAATATTCAAAAGGGATTTTTTACAGAAGATTGAACTGTTTGCTGTATATATTTTTATGGTGATAAAAGAATTAACTTTAACATTAAATTAATATGAAAACCATTGAAATCAGTAAAATTGACATTAAATTATTTCATGTTAATTAAAAGATAACAATCAACAGCATAATGCATTTCTTCTCTGAACACATTTTTTAAAATTTTGGAATACTATTAGATTGAAACAGAAGTTGCAGAGATAGTGAAGAGTGGTAATAAACCCTCCATGCATCTTCAGTTTCCCTTACTATCATATTACAATGCCTTGTACATTTGTCAAAGCCAAGAATCTAAAAACTTATTTTTGCCAGACTTTATTTGAAATTTATTGATTTTTTCATTTGTCAAAATTTTTAATGAAGAGAACTATAATTTTCAGTATAGCAGAAGGATTATTATATTTAAAGTGCTCTCTATCCAGAGAAGTATTTTCTTTCTCTATTAATGTGTATTTTTGACACATAATACAGTAATTACATTCATCTTAGGGAATTGGTACATATACATATTACATCTTATTCATTTTTACTTCCCTATTCCCTCCCTATCTTCCTGTCACCCCCCATCCAAAGACGCCTTTTCATCTCCACAAAATCTGCCTTTATGTTTTCTATCACCTATTTTTTGTTCTGCTCTTTATTTATATTTTGAGTTTCTCATCTAAGAAAGTCATGGGATAGTTAACCTTTTGTGTCTGATTGATTTCACTTAACAATATGGTCTTGAAGTACATTTGTTTCCCTATAAATAACTGAAATGCATCTTTCTTTGTAGCTGAGTAGGACTCCATTGTGTATAGGTACCACATATTCTTTATCCATTCTTCTGTTAATGGGTCTATATGACACTTGAAAAATTTAACCATTATGAGCTGTGTAGCTACAAATGTGGATATGCATGTATCACTGTAACATGATATCTTTAATTTTTTCAGGAAGATGCCAAGAGAAGTTATAACTGGGTCAAATGGTATTTTTATTTTTAACTTTTTAAATATAAACCAATTTCCTCAGTGTTTGTATTAATATATATTATCATCAATAATATCAAAGGTTTCTTTTCTCCTACAACCTCTCCAGTATTTTTTGCTTTGGGGATTCTTGATGGTAGCATTCTTTCTGGAATAAGATGGCATCTCAATGTTATTTGATTTTCATTTCTCTAGTTTTCAAAGATGATGAATATTTTTTCATTCATTATCCATTTGGAGCCAGGTGAGGTGGCACATGCCTGTAATCACAGCACTCAGGAGGCTGAGGCAGGGGAATTACCATGATTGTGATGCCAGCCTGGACTACATAGTGAGTTCAAGACCAGCCTGCACTTCATAGTAAGGCCCTGTCTCAAAAACAGAAAGAAAGAAAAAAGAAAGAAAGAAAAAAAGAAAGAAAGGCCCCAAAACAACAAACCTTCATCCATTTGTACTTCTTTTGAGAATGTCTAAAGAGGTTTTAAAGATGTTTCCTGACACGGTTAATCGTGAAATGTTAGTATAATAAAAGATATTGGATCATAAATTCAAACTTCAGAAATAAATCATTAATCATAACCTTATTTAATCACTATAGGTTCACCAGGGGCAAGATATAAAGTTAAAGATAAAAAAAATAATTGAGGCTGTGCTGTGAAGAAACTTGAAAGGCAAACTAAAGAATGTGGAACTTTCTCACAGTTTGTGGGAACATGTAAATAAATGAAACAAGAGCACTATTTTGACATCTGAGATATATCAATCACATGTCAAACATATAACTATATATTCTATAGGTAACAAAATTAAATATTTCAAATTATTATTACATCATTTTATTTTTTTATTTAAGAGAAAAAAGATACAGAAAAGAAAGTCAAAAAGCAAAAGAGACAAACAAATGACAACATATCTGAAACAGTAACATTATAGGTTTACAAAACAAGATGATAGGAATTTGACAATGGTTGCAACATTGCATATCATTACCTTCAAAAGAGTTGTTTAGATTAACAGATATGGCCATGTAAAATTGATCTAATCATATAAGTATTAACTGTTCTTTTTCAATAACTAATACATTCAGTAGTGCAGTCATTTTAACTATCTTACCTATACATATATACACATTTATGTCTTTTTCCTTTTCCCTTCCTTCTTTCCTCCTTTCCTCTTTCCCCTTTCCCAATTACTTTTGCTCTTTGAGCAGTTTCTTACCTTTACACAGTATTTATTGTAGATTTTGGATCACATATACTTTTTCAGTTTCTTACATTAGGGATACAATACAGTGTTTACACATGTGAGTTTGATTTATTTCACTTATGAGTATGGTCTCAAGTCATGTCCATTTACTTATAAAAGTCTCAATGCAATCTTTCTTGATAGCTGAGTAGTACTCCATTATATAAAAATACCACATCTTTTTTATCCAAAAAATATGGAACACTTCACGAATGTGCATGTCATCCTTGTGCAGGGGCCATGCTAATCTTCTCTGTATCATTCCAATTTTAGTATATGCACTGCCAAAGTGAGCACTACTACATCATTCTAAATACTTAGCTATCTATAGTTATGGTCAAAGCTATACAGAACAACTGACCTGCTTTTTTATTAAATTTTTTTGTACTTTCTATCCTTTGATTTCTTTAGGAATCCTAGTCTATTGGGCACTGTTAATATTAAACAAGCCCATGATAAATGTCATAGAAGTGATATCCTGTATGGAATGCTCTCTTCTTTCCAAGGTAGCAGGGGTCAGCTGAGCAGGAGGCATTGGCCTCCTGACAAGGTCTTCTTGATAGCATTCTTGACTTCCTGGTTCCTTAGGCAGTAGATGAAAGGGTTTAGCATGGGTGTAAGAACTGCATACACAGCTGAGATTAGTTTGTTAGAATTAAAGGAAGCAATAGCCCTAGGCCTGGCATACATGAAAATCATGGCTGTGTAATAAATTACAACAACAGTCAGGTGGGATGCACAGGTGGAGAAAGCTTTCTTCCTTCCCTGGGTGGAGGGGATATGCAGAATGGTGGACACAATGTAGACGTAAGACAGGATAGTGGTGGTGAGAGGGAAGATAAGAATGACAACTGCTAAAGCAAAGTCCACCAGCTCAGCTGTGGACAAGTCTTTGCATGCCAGCTTGAGGACTGGTGAGATGTCACAGAAAAAGTGATTCATGACATTGGAGCCACAGAAGGTGACATGTGAAATGAAGTAGACTTTAATCACAGTAATCATGAAACCAGTCACGTAAGAGAAGGCCACCAGCTGCATACAATAAGCAGTGGTCATGATCACTGGATATCTGAGAGGATGACAAATGGCCACGTAGCGATCGTAGGCCATGGCTGCAAGGAGCACACACTCTGTGCAGGCAAGGGAGATAAAGAAGTAAAGCTGAGTCATGCAGCCTGCAAAGGAGATGTGCCGCCTCTGCAGAAGGAACCCATCCAACATCTTGGGGACAGTGACGGAGACATACCAGGCCTCTAGGAAAGACAAGCTACTCAGGAAATAGTACATGGGCTTATGGAGGGATCCAGTGACCCAGATGGTGAGCATGATAACAAGATTCTCTGCTACCACTAGTAGGTAGACCACAAGGAAGAGGCAAAAGAGCAGGACCTGCAGCCATGGGGCAGTGGGAAAACCCACCAGGATGAACTCCCTGACCAGAGTGATGTTCAACTCCGACATGACCAAAAGCACTGAGAGATGCTGGAGTCTTCTATGGTGACACCACAAGTAATGAAAAGATACGTAATACCAGTCAAAGATCTTAACTCTGTCTTCCAAGAAAGTGAGACACATGAAACAATGGACTGAGACACCTCTTAAATGTGAAGTGCACAATTCCATCAAAGTGAATTTTATTTGTTGTTTGTTTTTTACTTCAATTGAAAATCTCTCAATCAAAAATTCACTTCTGTTTTTTATTCTGATGACTTTCTCTCACCTGATGTCAGTGATTTTAATGTATCCCACTGGCAGCTCATTTTCAGTGATCGTAGACTATCATTCTCTGTCTCTTATTTCTTCAAGTTCTCTGCTTAATTAGGAGCTCAAAGCACAGATATGAGTTCCTGCTTAAAAGGGAACAGAGGATAGTGCAGTGTCAGAATATGTTCTGACTGTTTAAGATTTCATAAACACTTAGCTTTCATATTTTGAATCATGATGGTTTATCCAGTAAAGACTTCGTGGAAATTTATTTTATTATTTGTATATTTTACTTACGCATAATGATCATATTTATCATAGGAATTTGTACCTGTACATGATATATTTTGCTTCCTCTTGTTTTCCTAATCCCCGCTCCTCCCTTCAAACCTTCTTCCTTCCCTATTTACAAAGCTTTGCTGTTTCCATTTTACCCTTTTAAATTATCATTTTTTTCTATTGTCATTCTTTCTTTCCCCCTTTCCCTTGCCTAGTTCCTCTTTCCTTTTGAATAATCTTTTGCCATTTCACAATATATGTTGTACACTTTGGTCTTTGTTTCCTTTTGCAGTTTCTCATACCGGGGAGAAAATAGAATTTATCTCACTTAAGTGTATAGTCTCAAGTTGTAACAAAAACATTTATTCAAAAAGAAATTCATAGACATGGGCCAGGGATTTAGCTCAGTGGCATAAGTGAC
>RJWM01016507.1:12017-45423 GCA_004363535.1 Dasyprocta punctata
AAAAAAAAAAAAAAAAAAAAAAAAAAAAAAAAAAAAAAAAAAAAAAAACTCTGGGGTAGCTATGCTATTTGCAGAAAATATGAACTTTAATCCAAACCTAATCAAAATAGATGAAGAAGTCACTATATACTTGAGAAGAAAAATCTCCAAGAAGAAGTAACATCATAAATACATATGCACCAAATTCCAGGGCAACAAGCTATATAAAACAAATATTGATGGATATGAAAAATCAAATAAACACTAGCACTGTTGTAATAGGAGACCTTAATATCCCACTGCACAATGAGATAGATCAACTAGACAAAAACTTGACAAACAAATATCAGAACTAAACCAAATGTGTGAACAAATGGGCTTAGTAGATGTCTACAGAGTGTTTCATCTCATGACCTCAGAATAAATATTCTTCTTAGACACTGGAGCATTCTCCAAACAGGCCACATACTAACCCACAGAAAATGCCTAAGTAAATGCACAGGAATTGAAATTATCTCATGTGTTTTATCTGACTATAGTGCAATAGAAATGGAAGTCAATGGAAATCACAAGAACTTCATAAACATATGGAAGTTAAACAACACTCTCCTGAACAACCAATAGGTCATAGAGGAAATTAAAGAGGAAATTAAACAATATCTACAATTAAATGATAGTGCTGATGCAACATACTGGAACCTTTGGGCTGCAACGAAAGCAGTCCTATGAGGGAAATTTATAACGGTAAATTTTCACATCAGAAAAATAGAATGAGCTCAAATAAACAGCTTAATGTTGAACCTCAAACTTCTAGAAAAAAAAAAGAGCAAATCAAACCCAAACCTCATACAAGAGAGGAAATTATAAAGATCAGAGCAGAAACTAGTGCAAATGAGACTGAGAAAAACAATATAATCAATGAAATGAAGAGTTGGTTCTTTGAAAGATTAAAGAAAATTGATCAACCCTTAGCCAACCTTATCAAAAGAAGGAAAGAAAAGACTCAAATTCATGCAATTAGGGTTGAAAAGGGTGAAACCACAAAGGTTCCTACAGAAATTCAGAAGATCATCAATACCTACTTTAAAAACTGTATGCTAATAAGATGGAAAACAGAAGAAATGGACAGATTCCTAAATACATGTGAATAGCCAAAACTGAATCAAGAAGATGTACAAATTCTAAACGACCCAATATCAGTCAATAAAATTTAAAACATAATTAAAAGCTTACCAACAAAGAAAAGCCCAGGTCCTGATAGATTTACTACTGAATTATATAAGAAATTTAGAGAGGATCTAATACCACTAATGTTGAAATTCTATAATGAAATCGAATGGGAAGCAATATTCTCAAAATCATTTCTGGAAGTAAGCATTACCTTGATTCCAAAACCAGAGAAGGACTCAACCAAAAAAGAAAGTTACAGACCAATCTCCCTAACGAACATAGATGCAAAACTCCTCAATAAGATACTGGCAAGCAGAATGCAGCAAATCATCAAGAAAATTATTCATCATGACCAAGCAGGATTCAGCCCGGGGATGCAGGGATGGTTCAACTTATACACATCAATAAATGTAGTAAATAATATTAACAGAACCAAAGATAAAAATTGCATGATTGTCTCAATAGATGCAGAAAAAGCATTTAACAAAGTCCAACACTCAATCATGATAAAAATGCTGCAGAAAACTTACTTCCATGGAAATTTTTAAATGAAAATAAGTATTTTAAAAATTTCATAATGATCCCAGCTTTGACTTCACATAAGTGAATGAAATGCAAATGTCTTAGTTACCATACATATGAAGTACTTCATAGTTCAATTTTCATTTATGTCTCCAGCCTCATCTCTTGTGATCCTTTCAGCTCTGTCCAATCTGTGACCCATTGTTTCTTAACCTATTTTTTCTTTTTGAGTAAAAAGGAATTGTTGGCCCACATAGAAAACTTGTAATATAGTTATAATATTTATTTATTGTATCAAAGCTTTTATATTTTATATTTTTATTATAACATTAAAACAAGGCTAAGGAGGCAGAGGGCTGCAGGGTGGATATGGATGCATGATATTTCGTGCTCCAAATATATTCAATACATTTCTTTGGTCCAGATAGATTATAATCCCTCTTGCCCCATTGATTTTTACATCTAGAATTAATACTTTCTATTACATTTTTCTCAATATTTACCTGGTTATTCAAGATTCATGCTTTCATTTAAGAGATATCCCCAATAAGTGGGTCAAGTGCTTCACTAGTATTTACTTCCCAATTCACACTTCTCTCCTGCATGAAATTTCTTGTGCTCTAATCTTCCAAAACTTGAGACCTTGTCCTTCATGACGGTGACTCAAATACCTAGGATGGTGCCTAGCAAATACATGCACATTAGTTGAATATTGATTAACAAGTGAGGTAATGAATCCTTTGCAGCTTGGGGACCCACAGGAAATAGGTCAGTGGAAGAGAAAGAGAGAGAGGTTTGTGTCTACACTGGCAGGATGGATAAATCTATCAGACTACACATCTTTGATCCAGAGCTTGCACTTCCAAAATTCTTTCTTGACAAACACAACCATAAAGCTTGAGAACACTGGATCTGAGCCCTGATCTCTCTTCTCCTGGTCAGTATTTCTAAATATCTGCCATTACATCAGGCTCTGAACCAGAAGGATGGGGAGAGGAATGAGGGTGCAAGAATGTAGTACAAAGACAGATAGATCTTGCATAGCTGGAAGACAGAATTTTTTGTGAACCCTTCCACCTGTCTCTTTGATCAAGAAAATAGGTTACCACAGTGTTTTCTCTTAAAATATTATGCATGAATGTGTGTCTCTATTAAATATCACCCTCATCCTTAAAGTCTGGGTTTCATTCCTGCCTTCGGATCATTGGTTAAGAGAGTGGTGTGCCAACTAAGATTCACTCTCTTCTCCAGTTGAACTATAGATATTCTGACATGGCTCATGTCAGGGATTTCAGGAAGAGAACTGGAATACATATTATTGCCATCACTGCACCTTTCCATTTCTTTATACTGGTTAGAAGGAGAGTTTCCCTTTTGCTCTGGCCTCCAACTAGCCCTTCATCATTGGATTACTTTATAAGTTTCATGGCTTAGTTCCTGTAGAAAAGCAACTGGTTCTAAGAGCTGACTCCTGAGTTTTACCTTGCTTGCAGCCCACGTAGAGAG
Source organism: Dasyprocta punctata (assembly GCA_004363535.1). Classification (NCBI taxonomy): domain Eukaryota; kingdom Metazoa; phylum Chordata; class Mammalia; order Rodentia; family Dasyproctidae; genus Dasyprocta; species Dasyprocta punctata. Next base: position 15,195 of record RJWM01016507.1, read on the forward strand.
CAACACCGTTTTAGTGACTCCTCCTCTTCAGGAGATGTATAATATTCCACATTTCAGTCATCAGCCACATAATAACATGTGCATTTGTATAGAATTTAAGAGCAATGTCTTCAGAGTCAGAGTAAATCAGCTAATAGTGTCATCTAGACAGATTACTTACTATACTTGAATATCCTCTTCTGCATAGTGAGACTGATTGCATTGTCATAAGAATTAAATGTGATAATGGATGCAATCCACTCAACAAAATCTTGGTCCATAGTTCTTCGCTGTGTTAGCTATTACTGCATTATGTATCACTACACTCATAGACAGTCACTCAATTGTATGTACTCAACTTCATTTGCACATCCTCAGATAAATATGTAATCATTCAGTTTCTTTTACTTCCTTATTCTGTTATATTTTAGGGATTCAAGTAAGTTTATCTGTCCTGTAGAAGAAGATTATCATATCTTGGAAGAGCTCTAATTGCAGATAGCTTATGATTTTTTTCATTGCCTTCTTTCCAATGTATTGCTTTTATAGTTAAACACACACACTTATTGCCTCATCCTCACCTCCACTCCCTTCACAAGTGTGCCACCTAATAGGCTCTATTTTGAATCACGGAGGAATGCAAGATTGTCTTTATTTTTCTTATTCTCTCATTTTTTCAGAGTGATAGAATTGAGACTTAAAATCTATATGGGATCCTAGAAAATGAATCTATCATTATGATAGAGAAATTTTATTTTTCAGTCCTATATGTGCTTATTTTTAAGAGACAACACATAAAAATAGATTCTTTCTAGAACAAGAAGCATACCCTTGTGTCCTGTCCAACACTTAAAAGGTCCTGCACCTGCCCAAATTTCCCCCAAACTTGTATAAAGATTTAATGGACCATGAATTTCATTCTCCCTTTGATTTCCTGTTCTGCTCATGAATGATGCTTGTTGCCATTTTCCCAAATTCCTCTTCAGTTTCCCTGAAGCTCTGTTTAGTGATAAACTAATCTCACCTGGTGCCTCTGAACACACAGTATAGTCCATCTGCCTACTGTTTGAGAATAGAAAATTCTTCAGATATTAACACTGATTATGGAGAAGTGGACCGACAGACTGCTTGCTGAAGAAGTGTTGGTCTTTGCTAGACTGCATAGTGGATACAGCAGCACTAAAGCAAGAAGACAGTAGCAGAGACAGGAGAGTACATTTCACACTAATGTGCCTTTTGCCCAGGTCTTCTCCCCAGGAGATTCACTTACACTGAATCTGTCCTGGCTCTAGGGAAACTCTGTATGCATTGCCAAGACTATGTCCAGGGGACCTGGACAGGAAAATTGAAAGTTTGTCCACCTCTGAACTCTTGTTTATACCTAGACCATGCCTTTTTTCTACCTGGGGGTACTGTATGATACTTTTACTCCTAAGTACAAGATAATGCAAAATCAAATTATTCAAAAACTACTACAGTATAAGAATCCTAATGGGGTTAATAAGGCAATAGATGTATCTTAAGAAAATATCAGTATTTTATTTTTTTATTATAATGTGCACTTTTAATTTGCACATAATTATACTTTTTTTAATTTTTTTAATTTAAAGATAGTAAAATACAACAGAACATAACAGAATAAAGTCAATCAAAACAAAGCAGTAGGACTGGTACAGAACTTTGAAGATCGATAATGTGAGTACAATAGCTACTATAATATACCTTGCTATCTTCAGATTAGCTGACCATTCCAACAGGTGTAGTAGAATTGAACCAAAAACAAAACAAAACAAAATCAATAAAAACAGAATATAAAATAAAGGGAAAAAAGAGAAAAATAATAAAGATCAGAGTAAAGCAAAATGGTGAGAACCATATTGTTCCTCGAAGACAAGACAGAAGAGAGTCCCCCATATTTGCAACATTGCCTACTGTCATCATGCAAAGAGACATTCAGGGTGCCAATCAGAGGCCTGCAAAATCTACGAAACAATACTAGCCTTTAGTTGCTTTATGTACCTTAGTTGCCAACAATTTAGCCAGACCTCAGAGCCAGCAGCTTGCTCACAGGGAGGGTGGGGGGGATATGGATGATGTCCTTGATTCCAAGCCCGCGCGCCAGTGCTGCGTGGGCCCAGTAAGTTGGGGCCCTGTTGGGCCCATTCTGGTTCTCCTCCGGGGTCCTACAGTGCCCAACCCCAGAAGGCAGATCAGTTCTCTCTTGATGTGAGCTGGCGCCTGGCGGGCCCAGCGAGTTGGGGCCTGGTTGGGCCCATTCTCAATTATACATTTTTATAAGGTGCCATGTATACATTGTATAATGTCTAATCAGTGTAAAATATATGCATATATCCTTGTTTATCATTTCTTTGTAATAAAAGCATTCCAAATCCTCTTTTTTAGCTTTACCCAAATATACATACTATGATCTTACTCATATGTGAAATCGAATGCAGTTGAGCTCATATAAACTGAATGTAGAAAGTAGTTAACAGAGGCTGAAGAGACTGCCAGGGCAGGAGGGATGGAGAAAGATTGGTCAATGAGTACCAAGTTACAGTTAGAAGAAAAATATAAAATCTGACCTTATTTGTTCATCATTATTTAAAAAATAGTTCCTACTTTAATTGAGCTCCTCCATGTATAGTATACCATGCTGAACATTCTGCAGAACAAAAATATGTAGGTTATGGTGTCTGCCATTTAGAAACTTACGGTATTTCAGGAAAGAATTGTATACTCTAATGAGCATAGAACATCACATGTGGCATAGAATGTACAAGCAAAGTTCTCTGGGGTCTTCAAGAAGGAACATAATGTTTTCTAAATTAGGATCTGGAAAATACTATATCAGAGAGGTATTACCCAAGACTCAAAGGGAACAAGAGAGCTTGAAAGTAGTATAATGGGAAATAATTTTTGTTCAACAGTTCAAAGATTAGATCCCTACTTTGGATTCTATCATATTTTAGATATTTGACCTTAAAAATAGTCTTTGTTCCTCTATTTATTCATAACATAGGCTAAGACTAGTTCTTTCACCAATATCCTGGTATTGATCTTGGGATCAAAAGTGTTTTGTATATAAATACATTCTAAAACTATATTATGATAAGCATACAAATGCAGAACATTACCCATGCTGAAATACACAACACAGACAGAATTTGATCAGTATAAATGAGGTAAAAGAAATTTCAGTACGAAGAGACCTGTGGGGGAAAGGGTATGGTATAATGACAGGACAAGGTAAAACAGTAGATTAATGAGGCCTCTTAAGTGACAAGGGATCACACCCACTCTTTGGATTTCAGGAAGCATTAAGTTTCTGAATAAGCACTCCTGGAGTGTGTGCTTCATGAGGGTAGTGAACCCATCCTTCTCTGTTTCTACTGCTTTCATCTTCTTTGTCTAAAGGCACATGATGAATTGACACTGATTCTGGGAAAGTTAGAACTGCTAGTGTTCATGAAGTGGGCCTATGGAACAGAAAAATCAGGAAAGACAACGTTACCCCAAGAAGCGATTCTAGGAGAAAATGAAGACATCCGCTCACCAAACCCTTGCTTTGTATGCCTTGTTGAACTACTGACTCCTGTATCTAATGGTGATATTGTTTGTTAGTGATAAATGTATAATGTAGTAATTATGTGCTAATCATTCTTTATTTTAACTTACCAATCAGGTAAATTAAAACAATATCAACACATGAGTGCTATTAAAATTAAAATTTCATGAAATTGAAACAAATCTTCAGAAAAAGGTAGTGTTGGCTATACATATCACCATAACCATGAGGGAAGGCACAGTGTACTATATTTTATGGAAGCCACTGAAATACATCAGATTTATATAAATTATTTGTTCTAAAAAGACAAAGAAGTTTTTTGAATATTTCTTTTATTTTAGAATATTAGATTTACAAAAAAGTGCAAGAATTCTAAAAAAAATTCTTATATACTCCTTCCCCAGTTTTTCTTCCTGCTAATATTCCTGTTGAAGTCCATGTATATTTGTCAAAGCTAAGTGAAAATTGTTACTATTAACAATTTAACTTTTGAAATTAAAAATTTCCAGAGTAGGAAAATTATGAAGACAGAGTAGCTCAGTGGTTTTCTAGGTTTAGTGGGGAGGAATTGGGAAATGATAGTCAGTAGGTAGATGTTTTGCTTTGGGATAGAAATCTAAATTTGTGGTCATAGTTGTACAACTCTGTCAATATGCTAAAATCTACTAAAGCATACACTTTTAAGTTGTATAGCATATTGATTTTATTTCAATAAAACTGTTATTCAAAGAAATTAAAAAAAACAATATAAAATTTACCATTTTACTCAGATATGTCAATTTCCATTAACATTCTTTTATTTTCCAAGATCTATTCAAAACAATGCACTTTATATAGCAATCTTGAGTCTTTAGTCTCCTCAGGTCTGACATTTCTTACTCTTGTATTTTATACTGTTCAAGTATAATTGTGTCAGGGTTCAAACTCACAATCTCACACCTGCCAAGCAGGAGTTTAAGCCACTGAGCCAAACTCCTGGCCCTACTTTTTTTTGAGGCAGGGTCGCACTGTGTAGTTCAGGCTGGTCTTGCTCATGTTGTAGCCCAAGCCGACCTCAAACGCATGATGCTTCACCTACCTCAGCCTCCCATGTTCAAGTATTCTTAAAGGAGGGAAAATAGTGTTTGCAGAGCTGCAGAACAATGTTTATTTTTTAAATGATCATTCTAAATGTTGTTGGGATGTTTTCTGACACTGCTAAATGTTAGAAAACAGTAAAATATATGGGGTTATCAATTTAAATGAAATAAATATTGTTAATCATGATCTAAAATGCATCTTACAAGGTTTGTCATGAATAATAGCCTTAAATGAAGACACAAAGGATTATCAAGAGTATCACATAAGAAACTTGAGAGGTAGATCAAGATACTTAGAGTGTACTCAACATAGTGGGAGCCACTAGATATTTTGAGCACAGAAATCATCTTGTCAGTCTTCTTTTACCTCTATGTGCTCTGACCACTCTGAATGGCATTCTTGTCTGAATGACACTGATGGCTTCAAGGCTCCTACCTCCTGTACTGATGCAAGAGACTGAGGACTTTTCCAGGCAGAAAGAACTATAAAAGAATCACATCATCTGTGCAACTTTTTGAAAGACTGGCAGATCATTTTTTATTTTTTTAATTTTAATTTTTGTCAATACATGTTTGCAGTACATAATGGTTGAATTTATTGTGGGAGTTGGCACATACACATAGCACACCTTAATTCTTTTTATGTTCTCTTCCCCTCTCATTCCTTCCTTCTTCCTCCATCTCTAGGTTCTCTTATCATTTATAAAATTTATCTCCCTGTTTCCTATTATCTATCCTTTATTATACTCTTTAATTCATTTATACTTTGGGCTTCTCAGAACTCACAGATTATAAAGATGGTCTGAAACAAACAGGGTCAAATGGAATAGGGATAGAACAAAGTTCATATCTATGTTTAGGGCAATGATCCGGCACATAATGGAAGATAACAACAACTCAATCAGAAAATTGATCCGTGATTTGAAAAATCTTGGAAGGTTTTATTGACTTCAAATTCAATAAGTCAGAAAGGTCATATAATTTAAAATTTATCCAAATCAATAAAGGCTTCAATTTTTTCATCGTTCATGTTGAATACAACATACGCATTCATGCTTTACCAAAAGATGACAGTATGTAGGACGCTATGCTAATCACTTTTCCTATACCTGTAGTATTTGGCTTCATATTTTGAAGTCACAATAGAAATTCTTTTTTTAATTTAAAAATGACATGCATTTTATTGTAAAGAAGATTGGAAAATAAAGAAAACAAATGAAAAATTCAGTATCTTTTCTTTACTACTAAGTGGAGTTAACTTAGTAGCTGCTATAATAATGTCCAGAGAGAATACTATCATTCCAGAACACTATCCCTTTCAGAAACTTATTCTTTAAAGACAACTAGTACATAGACTTTTAATGAACTTTATATGAAAGTTTTATATAAACTTTATATATAAACATAACAAGACACATAAGGTTATATAACAAGACACTTATAAGGTTATATCACTTTTTTGTCATATATATTTTTTAAATAACTGCAAACCATCAAATAATGTCTAATATCTTGGATAATAGACTTTCACAAACTTTATTAAGCAATAGAAAACTATGCAAGGTTAGGCAGCAACTGCTGGTTGCCACGTTTGGAGAGAGGAACCTCATTGTCTTCAGGGTTCTGGGTCTTAGGAGAAGCAGTAGAGAGCTAAAACTCTGAAAATTATACTGACAGAACTTCTAACTATTTCTCTGTCCAGATGAGTAAAACTGGATATAGTATTGGCTAAAAAAGTTTATTTAAACAAATAATTTAGGAACAATGATTTGTCACAAAATGCCATTCATAAGAGTATCAGACCCAGTACACAGCTACAGCTGACGATTTAGTCAAATTCCTTCTAAACTTTAAACAAACAAACAAACAAATGGTTTTTGACACTGTTACATAACCTAATGTTTTTCCTTATTGTATTCAGGAATATTTTTCTGTCATTAACCCTATTTAGATCATATTGTTTCAATGCCTTCATAGTATTCCACTTCATGTAAGGACTATAATTTTCTTAATGCCTGGAAATTTAGCATACTTTCAGGTAAATATATATTTACACAAATATTTAAATCAGGATTATTTCAGTATTTTTAGGATCTGAGATACATGTTGCCCAATTTTGTTCTAGCAAGACCAGGCCAATTTGTACCATGTAGTAGTGAGTGTGAACCATATCTGCAACTGTGTCTGTAGGTGGGGCACATAGGCCTTTCCTGCGTGGCTCCACACTACATTCATTAATTATAATTACTCATTGCCATCATGGGCTGGATACTATTCTAAGCCACATTAATAAAATAATGTGTAAGCAAATGTGATTATGTCTCTATGATCTGTATAGTTATAATTAGGGAGATAGAAAGTTAGATAAACAAGTGTACTTGGTCACTAATTCCATGTGGATATTAACCTCCATAAATAAATTAAGCTAGAAATGCTTGTTGTCCAAGAGGTGATAAATTTGCCAACACAAAAAATTCTTAATTTCTTATCTCCTTGCTTTGTAACTTGCATCAGAATGATCACCTCCTGGATGTCTCTTAACTCATAGGCTATAATCAGTGGCCTGCATCCAGAAGAGATCTCATCGAGAAATCTCCAGTTGCTTTTTGCTACTGAAGCCTGTGCTTTCTTGAGTGGACCTGGGTCTATGTAAATCATAATAGTGCAAACAATACTCTGTTCTGTATTTTATGGCCCTGTTCTGCAGAAATTCAACTTCTAGCTTGAAATCTATCCCTCTTCTTCTTCCCAGGCTAATTATGGAAAGTACATTTCCAGTTCTTTAGTGCTGACTTTGAAACTTTAGAACGTAATTTAGGCCTCAAGAACTTCACTGGCTTCATAGAAGACATCAATCTCAAATCTAATAGCATTTTTTTCGACCTCATACCTCCTGTCTACCTGTCCCTACCAGATTTCTTAAAGTTAACATCCTGGCCCTGATAAAGGTGCAAAGTATGACGTAGGGCTCTTTTGACCTCTTGGTTACGCAAGCAGTAAATGATGGGATTGAGCAATGGAACGATGACAGCATAGAGTACAGACACCAGCTTGTTGGTATCAAAAGCTGAAAGTGCCTTAGGTCGGGCATAGATAAAGATGCTGGCTGCATAGAAGATGACCACAACGGTGAGGTGAGAAGCACAGGTAGAAAAAGCTTTGTGGCGTCCAGCAGCTGAAGAGATGCGCATTACAGCACCAGCAATGGCCATGTAGGAAGCCCCAGTGACAGAAAGTGGCCCCAGCAGGATAAAAATGGCCAGGATGAAGTCAGTGAGCTCTGCTGTAGACATGTCAGTGCATGAGAGGTTGAGCAATGGGGAGACATCACAGAAAAAGTGGTTGATGATGTTGGGGCCACAGTAAGAGAGGCGAGAAATGAGACAAACTTTGACCATGGAGATTCCAAAGCCTCCAGCCCAGGAGCCAGCTGCCAGCTGCACACACAGCCGACCACTGACAATGACAGGGTAGTGGAGAGGGTGACAGATGGCCACATAGCGATCATAGGCCATAACAGCAAGAAGGACACACTCAGTGCAGCCCAAGCCTAGGAAAAAGTAAAGCTGTGTCATGCAGCCTTCAAAGGAGATCAGCTGTCCATGATCCTGTTTAGACCCAATGAAGCCAGCAAGCATTTTGGGAATAGTGACAGTGACATACCAGATCTCCAAGAAGGACATGTTAGCCAGAAAGAAATACATGGGCTTGTGGAGGTTGGGGTGGTTCCTGATTGCCATAATGATGAGTCCATTTTCAGTCAGCACCAACACATAGGCCAGCAGAGAGAGGGAAAACAGTAGTGCCCGCAGGGGCACAGGAGCTGGAAAGCCCAGCAACACAAACTCACCCACTCTGCCACTGTGGTTCCTCCGCTCCATAGTGTCAGTCTTGTCTACTGCTCTTCAGGAGATGAGAATGGATGTTTTGGGAGGCCGCAGCAAGAATCTAGCTTCTTGGAGGTGGTGTGTTGCTGGGATGCAATATACTTAATGGATTTAATTAATCATTGAACTGAGAAATTAGGTAAGCCAAACATGGACAAAAATAAATATCTTTGAATTGGAAATAAGAGTCTTTTGTGGCCTTTAGAAAAGCATTTATTAAGAAACACTAGGAAAAGTGACACTGGTTTTTCCAAATGTCTGTCTTTGACCCTATACAAAGGCAAAAAGGAAAGAATCATTAGTTTTGATGGTGAAAAAACAGTAGTAATAAATTTTTCTATTCAAAAAGCTATATGCATAAAATGACTACTATGCATTATTATTTGAGATACTGTTCTAAAGTGTTGGCATTATTAGTTCACTTGATCTTCAGTAGCAACCCTGAGTTAGTACTGGTAGTAACCCCACTTAGCACCTAAGGAAAAACTGAAATACAGAGAAGTTATGTGATTCGTATGGTGTAAAATGGATTATAAAAAGCGGAACCAAGAAGTCCAAATCTCAGAGGTTCAAAACAGTTCAGGTGACATGAAGGATGGACTATAAGATATGTCTTGTATTTGCATTCATTTGCATTCATGATACTTCTAAAACAAAACACCAAAAGTCGTATTAACGATAGCGTTAAAGTTCCCAAAACCCAGTATTTTAAAAGAGAATCTGGGATCTACCTGAAAAGCAAATTAGGAAGTGAATGCTGGCTGACAGAAAGACTAAGAATCCAATAGGTTCTGAAGTTATTCTAATTCCAATAATGAAAGTAGAGCACCTTTCTTTATCATGAAGACTAATCTAAAACCATCCATTTAATGGAACATCCTTGATATCAGAGATAAAATTTTCCCTTGCAAAATTTAAAACCTTTTCTAAATCTAATATGGAACAGAGGTTGCCATTGTCATACAGTAATTGATATAAATAAAAAGTTAATTCCACCCTGTGTCCCATGCAGTCATAGCACTGGGAAGTAGGGTGGAGGCTAAAAAGACAAGGAGCCGGGTGTGGTGGCGCATGCCTTTAATCGCAGCACTCGGGAGGCTGAGGCAGGAGGAGCGTTGTGAGTTCGAGGCCATCTTGGGCTACAACACAAGCACAAGACCAGCCTGAGCTGCATAGTGTGACCCTGCCTCAAAAAACAAGGGCGAGGAGTTTGACTCAGTAGCTTAAGCACCTGTCTGGTGGGTGCAAAGTTGTGAGTTCGATCTCTGGTGCTGCTAAATAAATAAATAAATAAAAGGACAAGGAGGTAGAATCAACTGAATGTTACTTGATTAGAATTTTGTGGTAGATAAGCTATGGCTTAGACTATTAGATAAGGGTTATAGTACAAAAAATGGTTAATAAGAGTCTTTAAAGTGCTCATTACTTAGTTGTGGGAGATATTTTCCTCTTCTCACAGCTGAAAGCTCAAGCTGCTATTTCTACAATACACAGCTTCATAAATGATAACCTTAAACTTACAATTTTCCTTCATGACCTTAACCTTGAAACTTTCTCCTACTTAAAACCTATTCATAATGCTCCATTGCGGACACAAAGTGCTCAAGCTATTTAATGAAACCTATAGGTACTTTATGATCAATCACCACATTCAGCAAAACTTTTCCTGCTGCAACAGTCTACATTTGTATCTTAGACTCCAAATCTCTGAGCACACATATGTATCATCTCATAGCTCTATTTATGCTGCAATCTCCATTAACATATCTGGCTCCTATTTAACCTTCAAGTTTTGGCTTAGATTCTATCTCTTCACAGAGACATTAATTACCCATCTCTCTGTCCTTTACCCCTTCACAGATTTGGTGAGGTTCCTCTCCTTGCTGCACCCATTGAAGCTGGGAAAGCTATATATCATTTTACCTGCTCTATCACTGCTACAATTGCTTCTGTAGTTATAAATGAGGTGCTAAGTTATTGAAGTGGAATTAACAAGAATTGAACATAATTCCTGAATGTTACATAAATTTCTCAAATACAATATATCTAGAAAATATTTTCAAAGCCATTTATTCTCCTATTACAATACATGGACTTATTTTCATGCCATAAATCTACAAGTTACCTAGATTTTTTACATTCATCCATCTCCCACAAATGCTCCAAATCCTACCTAAACTGCTTCTTTAATTATCTCTGTTGTCTGTTCCTTTCTCCTGTCCTATTTCTACTGCCTTCTCTCTAGTCCCTTCTACCAAGTGCTTGCTATTCCTTGATTTAATTATTTCAATAGCCTCTTACTTGGTCTTTCATACTTAAGCCTGAATTCTCCTCAGTCTAACCTCCACTTATTTCTAGAGTGATATTTATGTAGAATCACTCACCACAAGAGTGTTCAGTTTTGGAGAACATATATGAACTCCTCAAATAAAGTATTAAAATGTATTTTCTTTTAACTCTTCCACAAGGATCTATTAATTGTCTACTGTTCTTTTTTTAAAGCATGTTATGATGTTCTCTCACTCTGTGACTCAGCACACGTACTTCTGTTTGTTGAAATGTCCACCTGCCTTCCAGCAATTCTTATTTATCTTTCATGTTTCAGTCCTGCTTACCACCCCTCCAAAACTACCCATACTCTTCAGTCATGGATTATTCACTGGATTATCTTTCTCTCATTCTCTTTAACTTACTTTTAAAAGAACTGGGTTAATTGCTGATTGGCAAAAGTATAAAAATATCTGGATGAAAATGGAGGAAGATATGACATAGGTAGAATAAATAAGTTGTAGGTCATAAGAATGGAATGTAGTGAAGATAGAATGTGAAAAAGGATTTGGGTGGAAATTATCACCAATGGAGAATATAAATTGAATTGGGAGAAAACTGGGAAACACATGGATTGTAGATCTGCAAAGACCATATGAAGCATGAGGAAGTTAAAGTGAAAAAGATTGGACCTTCTTTGTATAAAAGTTGAGATATTTGGGTAGGATGAATTCACCAGATAGCCAACAGATTCAATGAAAGAATATTAGTTGAAAGTAACTAGTGTATGCAACAGATGGATTAGGAATGGAAGGTCATAAATGACATAGGGTAGGAAGACAGAGTATGAAAAAAGGACAAAGTATGTGTGAAAATAATAAAGAGTGATATTGGTTTGAGTATTGACAGAATGGGCCAGATGTGGAAAATATTGATAGGGATCTGAAGTTTTATTAGATGTGGAGAGGAATAGGAAGATGAATGTATTGGACAGAAACAAAGAAAATTTTGAAGAATCGATCACTTAAAGAGAAAGCAGCAGATAATAGAATCTACTCGCTTTTTTTTTTCAGATTTCACGGACTCACCATGTTTCTCCTGAGTTGACTAGGTTGGTTAGAAGAGGACTTAGGGAATGCACGTAAAAGACAATGGGACAAAGAAATGTGATATGACAATTTCACCTTCACTTGCTTTCATAGTCAGAAAACTCTGCCAAGCCAGGAAAGATTCACTTATCTTGCACCTCCCTCCTTTAGTCCTCATTTTCTCCTCCTCCTTCTGATGCTTTGGGATGGCTCTGAGGCAGGAGCCCAAGAGGCTAAAAGATACAGAACTGGGAAAGTTCAGAAAACAGAGAAAGGAAATGTTTGAGAAACTCAGGATAGAAGATTGTCAGGGAATTTGCATAAAAGAAAGAAAATCACAATACTCCTACAACCTCATAGCATCTCTGTTTGCCTTACTATTCACTGAAATTCTTCATTTCTTTCTCTTATACCATACTTTTGCTTGAAGGGAAGCCATAGGCTTTGGGCCAGAGCAGTCTGGATTTATATCCTAACTCAGTAATATAACCTTGGAGACTCTACTTAAATTTTTGAACTTAAATTCCTAATTCATAAAATAAGATTAATATACCTTACAGGGTTACCAAGAGAATTAAATGTTATAGTATATTGTATGTAAATTACCCAGGACATGATAGGGATTCAGCAGTGCTAAACTATCTCTGCCTTCATTTCCTGACCTGGTCAGTGTTACAATCCTAAATTCCTTGATGTCACAGAAAAAACATTTAACTGAGAGTTACGAATTCTAGGTTTTAGCCCTGCTTTTGTAATTGACATTCTGTTTAATCTGTAGTTTTTTTTATTTCTATAGAATGATAATAATGTATATTTCACATGTTTTTAGAATAAAATAGAATTTCTGAAATGGCATAGCACAGTTGCTATTAACCAGTATAAGGTGCAGTTTAATAATGTGTCCCATAGTAACATTGCTTATGTTCAAATATGTGACCTTGGGAAATCATTTAAAATATTTTTGTCTGTTTTCTCATCAGTAAAATGAAAATAATTCTAATATCAATCTCACAGAGTAGAGGAAATTAAATGAATCAACATAAAGATGGAAGTTTCTTAGAAATACATTATTTTTTGAGATGTAGTTGTTGAATCTAAATCTATTGAGAGAAAAGGAGAGAGAGAGATTATTAGGGGGAATAATGGAGATTAAATGAAGAATCTTTAAGAGTCTGAGTTTAAGAAAAATTTCATAAGTATTTGAGAGGAAACATTTTTCAAAATTTAAATGATAAGAGTAAAGTAAGTACAACTGGGCAGTTATTGTCTGTATCTGTGTGCTTATATGTCACTCTGAGCCTATGACAGAAATAAGACATGATGCTCCTGAAATGGAAAATGTACAAAACAAATCATCTGGAATTAACCAAGCTAGAAAATGATAAAGATACAAGGAGGGGTAGAGCATAACAGAATATCTACTATACCTCTAAAATAAAAAAAAAAACTAATTTTGAATAAAATCACATGTGGCTGACACTGAAATCAACTCTGTTTAAATAAAACATAAATATGTGTATATACAAATATTAAGGACATGCTGTATTGTAAGTTGAAAAATTATCAATACAAAACCTGGTTGAATTTGCATTATTTGATTGGTGTGATTATAATGATTAAGTGAGGAATGCTTGCAAAACTAGACTTTTTGAGAGTATTGTCAGTTTTCTTTTGTAATTATTTCCACTCAGTAGACCAAATCAAGACTAAATAAAACAAACCATAATGTTTTCTATGTATACTGTATCTTATCTCATTTAGCATTGTAACTGTTTGTGTGTGTGTGTGTGTGTGTGTGTGTGTGTGTGTGTGTTACAAGGAAGTAAACTCTAGCCTTGACAATAAGCTACATCACCAGCCCTATAGGTTTTGTTTTGCTTGTTTGATCCATTTGGTAAACTTTACATACAAGAGAATACAGGTGATACATTCTCACATAAAAAAATACAAATCCTCATTTCTTGATCCAAAACAAATAAGGCATTTGAATTTTTCATATTTTAAAAAGACAATATGCTGCTTATGCCACAGGTTTCCTGGCATCCGTACAGTTCTAAAGTAGCAACCTATAGTCTAATACATGACTATTCCTATAACAAAATATGTGACTATGAATACAATTTCAGATAAACACTATTAATAATTTTATATCAGTTCACAATAATTGTCCAATGAGTTTAAGCCCCCAAATTAGATGAAAATAGTTTTCAAAACTGCTTGGATTGTAGAATTGTGTATAAATGCTAGTGAAATCTGTATCTATTTAAAACCAAATACTAAATAAATTCTTTTTAAAGCAGAAGATGGCAAGAATATTCTTCATCTCTGTTATTTTATATTAGTTTGCAATTTTGCCAATATAATTCAACATTAAATAAACAACACGTATTAAAAAGATAGATGCAGTGTTATTATTTGCATATAATCTGATCACACTCTTGGAATGTAACAGTGCTAAGATTATTCATGCAACTGTTAGACAGCTGTAAGAGATAATACGAAAGTATTCCATGTGCCCTTTCTCCTGTTTTCCATAAGGGTGATGTGTTATGAAACGAAAGTATCAAAACCGCGAGCCCTCATAAACACAGTCAGGATGCAGGGGGCATTCGTGTTACCCTTTCACAGGCAGACTCATTCCTCTCCTGCCTCTATCATTTCCTTAATCCCTGCCAACCAGTGATCTGTTCTCCATTTCTTGAATTTCTCATTAGTGGAATATATTTTATATATACAATATACTTTATGATATACTTTCCATTATAAATAGAATATACTTTCCATTTATAATGGAATCATACTTTACATCTTCTGTTGGGATTGGTTTTCCTCACTCAGTGTAATATTCTGAGAATCATTCAGATCATTATATATGTAAATAGTTCATTCTTTTTTATTGTTGAGTAGCAGTATGTTATGGGTATGCTTCATTTTAAATATGCACTAGTTGAACGACATCTGAGGTGTTTTCAATTTGGAGCTACTCTGAATAAAGTTCCTATAAATATTTCTGTACAGTTTTCATGTGAAGGTAAATTTTCATTTCTCTGGAATAAATGCTGAGTCATAGGTTAATCTAATGCTCATATTTTAAGAATACTGCCAAACTACTGTTTTTTGGGGTGGCTGTACCACTTTACATTACTGTCAGAAAGGTAAGAGGGATATGGTTTTACTGTATCTTACCTCATTTAGCATTGTAACTATTTGCGTGTGTGTGTTACAAGGAAGTAAACTCTAGCCTTAACAACAAGCTACATCACCAGCCCTATGAGTTTTGTTTTGCTTTGTTTTGTTTTGTCTTGTTTTGTTTTTGATACAGAGCCTCAACATGTAGTTCAGGTTGGCTTTTAACTCATCATGTAGCCCAGGCTGGCCTCGAACTCTCTCAGTGATCTTTCTGCCTCAGTCTCCCAAAAACTAGAATTACAGGTGTGTGCCACCTCACCCAGCTTAATTTTTCTTTTAGTTTAAGACAAGGGCTCACCAAGTTGCCCTGGCTAAGTTCAAACTTACACTCTTCTTTCTTCATCTTGCAGAGTGCTGAGATTACAGATCTTAGTGTTGTTTTCATAGATGTGTAGCGATATGTTATTGTAGTAGTTAGCATTTCCCTACAAATAATAAAGTTCAATAGTTCTTGTGTTTTACTCACCATTTGTATGTCTCTTCGATGAAATGTCTCTGTGTCTTTTGCCCATTTTTGACTTAAATTGTTATTTTTTAAACTGGTATTTTGATCATTCTTTATTCTAGATCCTAGTTCTATCAGTTTGCAAACACAGTCTCCCAGTTGCTTCTCTTTTGACATTTTCATTTTTCATTTTTTTTTTCTTTTTGAGACAGGGTCTCACTGTGCTGTTCAGGCTGGCCTTGAGCTGACTTTGTAGCCCGGGCTAGTCTTGAACTTGCAATGATCCTCCTGCCTCAGCCTCCTAAGTGCTGGGATTAGAGGCATGTGCTACCACACCTGGCTTTGACCTTTTTAACAAAGTACTTTAAAAGCAAAAGTTTTCAATTTTGATGAAGATTAAATTATTAATTTTTCTTTTTATGAATTTTCTTATGTGAATTCTAAAAATTCTTTGATTAGGATCACAAGGGCATTCTTCAGTTTTTTGTTCAAAGTTTTATAGTCTTGCATTTTTACATGTGATCCTACAATTCATCTTAATTTTTGTAGGTGTAAGACTTGGATAGTTTTATAGTCTTGCATTTTTACATGTGATCCTACAATTCATCTTAATTTTTGTAGGTGTAAGACTTGGATAACCAAAATCCACTGATGCCCAAATGCTCCAATTCTATTTAAAAATGTTTTCTTTCCTCCACTGAATTCCTTTCACACAGTTTGCAAAACTCAATGAGCAGAAGCTTTTCTTCTCTATTTTGTTTCACTGGTGTAAGTGCCTATGCTGCGATAAATAACACATAATCTTGTAGCTATATGGTGAATGTTAAAATTCTATAGACTGATACTATTTATTCTTTTTAAATTTGTTATGAACATTGCAGTTCATTTACTTTATATATAAACTTTGAAAAAAATCTTATCTATATTGACAAAAACCTTGCTCTGATTTCTAGAGGAAGTGCACTAAATTTGCATAGCCTCTGGGTGAGCTAACATTATTAATATCAAGGATTCTAGTTGACGGGCACAGTATGTTTTTTCATTTGTGTTAGTTTTATTTGGTTCCTTTAACAGCACCACAAAGTTTTCACATGAAAGTCTGATAAATGTGTGGTTAGATTTACACCACCAAAGTGTATCTTTCTCTTTTTAAATTGAGTGATTGTAGGTGGTATTATGTCATTAATTACAGGGTAGTATATTGAAATGTAATTATTGTATGTTTACCTATGTTTTCTGACCTTCTCGAAGTTACTTTTAGCTCTAGGTTTCTATTGTTGATCCCTTAGGTTTCCTACAAATACCCATGTCATTGGCCATAAGGGCAATTTTATGTCTTTCTAACCTACACGCATTTGACTTCTTTTTCTTGCTTTATTTCACTAACTAGTACTTCTAGCAACTGTGTTGATGGGGAGTGGTAAATATCCCCCTTGATCTCATTCTCTATTCAGGAAAAAGACAGTAAGTCTTTTACTGTACTGTTACTAATGGGTTTTTTAAATGTTTTTGTAGTCAACAACTGAAGATTGCATATATTTGTAGCATAAAATATGAATTTTTTTGAGACAGGATTTCACTTTGTAGTGTATTCTGGCCTTGAACTCACAGTGACCCTCCTGCCTCAGCTTCCAAAGTGCTGGGATTACAGGTATGAACTACCATGCCTGGTTTAAACTTGATGCTTTGGTTTTGGGTGTTTTTTGGGGCTTTTGTTTGTTTTAAATTTTTTCTTTGTGATCATTTATTTGTTTTTGCCTTTTTGAGACAGGGTCTCACTATGCAATCCAAGCTGGCCTTGAGCTCACTTTGTAACCCAGACTGGTCTCAAACTGACAACAATCCTCCTGCCTAAGCCTCCTGAGTGCTGGGATTACAGGCATGCACCACCATGCCTGGCTATGATGTTTTGATATATGTGTACATTGTGGGATGGTTAAATGAAGCTAATTAACATATTATCTCTCAATGTTATTTTTTGTGGTGAGGACATTTAAAATCAACTATCTGCACAGTTTTAAATGCATAATATGTTATTAACCATAGAAATTTTACTGTACAATAGATCCCACTACTCATTCCCCTTGTCTAACTAAAACTACACATCCTTTAACCAACATCTTCCCATTCTTATCCACTGATAATTCTATTTTCCTCTCAATTTTTATGGGCTTCAATTTCAGATTCCATATCCAAGAGACACCATCTTTCTATGTCTGGCGTATTTTGCCTAACATTGTGAATTCCAGATGCATCAATGTTGCTGAAATTTATAGGACTTTGTTCATTTTTGTTTGAGCAATATTTAATATGTTAATATGTTAATAAATACTTGGATTGATTCTATATTTTAGCTGATGTGTTTTGGGAAACCTCTATACTATTTTCCATAATGACTTACTAATTTACATTTCTACCAACAGTATACCAGAATTTTCTCTTTTTTTAAGCATCCTTTCCAACACATATTCATCTTTTTCACCATGTACACTCTAACAGATGTGAGTTGATATTTTCTTGTGGTTTTGATTTTCATTTTCAGATTAATCAGTAATTGAGCATTTTTTCATATATGTATTGGCCATTTGTATGTCTTATTTTGAGAACTATTTATGTCCTTGCCCATATTTTTTTTTTGCTACCGAGTTGAATTTCTTATATATTTTTCATATTAATTCTTATCACATACAATATGCATATACTTTCTCAATTGTTTTGGTTGTCTTTTAACTTGATGCAATCCCATTTACCCATTTTTTGCTATTCTTTAATGTGTTTTGGATTTATACCCCCACCCAAATTTTCGTCAAGACCAGTGTCAAGAAGCTTTTTAACCTACAGTTTTTTACTGGTAGTTCTACAGCTTCTAGTCTGATGTTTAAATCTTTAACACATTTTGATCTGATTTTTGTATATGAGGCAGGATCCAGTTTTCATTATTCTACATGGAGATATGTTATTTTCCTAACACTATTTTTATTGCTCCTACTGCTTTTTTTGAATTCTTAACACCAGTAATAGATTAGATGGGTTTTCTTTCCTTTCTTTTTACACTTCTTGATTGATTTAGGAAATTACCTTTTATTCCAGTTTTTTGAGATTTTTTTTATCCTGAATTGGTGTTGAATTTTGTCTAATGCATTTTTGTACTGATTGATATGCTCATGTTTGCAGACATGTACTAGCATGCTCTCAGCTTTATTGCAATATTCTACTTTTGTCCAGTTTGCTTTGAGTTAATATTTCTCTTCTTAATTTTCTAAATTCTTGAGGCAGGAATTTAGATTGTTAACTGTGGAGTTTCATCTTTTCTAAAATGTGTTTTTAGTCCCATGAATTTTTGTCTCAGAATTATCCTGGACATGTCTCACAAAATTTGATATATTTTTGTTTCAGTACAAGGTACTTTTAATCATTTTTAAACTGTTTCTTTAATGCATTGATTCCATAACACAATGTTATTTAGGTTTCAAATGTTTGAACATTTTATTTTTATCTTTCTGTTATTTATATCTGGTTTTATTTCACTAGAGTCATAAAACATACTTGATATTATTTCAGTTCGCCTAAATGCAGTGACGTTTGTTTTGAGATGAAGGATACAGTCTGTCTTACTATATTTTTGTGAGTACTTTAAAAATTTATTTTCTATGTTGTTAGAAGAATTATCTTTTAATGTTAATTAGATCATGCTGGAGCCCTACTTTCTTGCTACTCCTTAAGACTCTCATAAACAGAAGGTTAGGATTTTTTATCATAGTCCTATTGGCCTGGTCTCTTTATATTTTTAGCCCATATTCTTTAACATAACAGTATGAAAGGAGGGGGCAGTTCTTTATTGAATGATGGAGGTGAAAATGCAAGCTTTCCATGTGGTGTCCACTAATACCTGGTGAAACTGATCAGGAAACCTCACTACTTACATCCAAGAGGTGGGGGGAATGAAAGTCCTAGCTCCTTATGCAGTGTGATAAGGGTGGAAATTTTGATGCCACACTAAACCCTTGCTAATAAGGGTGATGATAAGTTCACAATTTTTTTACTTTTTATTTTTTAGAGTAGAGGGGTAATTGTCAGAAATATTTCCATCTTTCTACATTGCCCCTTTCTTGTCTGGCTGAAGAATGTACACTTTTATTGGGGCTTTTTATCTGTACCTGTCAACATTTTGAATTTCTACTTATTCTAACATTAGATTTGGGAAATATAAAGCCAAAGCAAATTCAGGGAACTTCCCTCCATGGCTCACAGGTCCCTCTTAAAATGACTTTTTTTTCTGCTTTCAGGATTTTATGCTTGTTTTATGTATATCATTTATGGTTTCTAGTTACCAAGTTGGTGAAAGTACAAGTCTTTTGTAGAAAAAAATAAAAGTGATACTTACAGCATGTGCTTAACTGAAATGTATGTCAGCAATAGTACAAAACAGTTTACTTCTGTTAAAATGTTGTGTTATATTGCACACAAAAAACTGTAATATTACTTCAAGATAAGCTGCTACATGTCAGTGATACATATTATAATCACTGGTACAAACATAAATAAAGTAATATATATATATATGTATATATATATAATAGAAAGGGACCATCAAAAAATCAATCCAACAGCCTCAAGATGATGCAAAGAAAAACAACATAAGATTGATCACTTAATGAAAAACAGTGAAAATGATATAAAAAACCTGTTCATAGAGCTAATGTCAAAAACTCTCCCAAGTATGGAAAAATAATTTGACATACAATTAACTGAGACATAGAACTCCAAATAGTCATGACCAAATTAAATTTACACAAAGGCATATGGTAATCAAGATTTCATAAATTCAGCACAAAAACAGACTTAAAACCTATTAGAGAAAAGAAATAAATCACCTATAAATAACAGCCCATCAGAATCACAGCAGACTTCTCATTAAGTCAAGGAGAACTTGGAGTGAAATATTTCAAGTACTGAAAGAAAACAACCTCTAATTCAGATTGATGAACCTTGCAAAAATATCTTTTAAAATCAATGAAGAAATAAGATATTTCCATGATAAAGAACATGATCATCAAACCAGCTCTCCAAAATGCTCTGAAGGATTCTTTACAAAGAGAGAAAATAGACTACAATTTCAAGGCAAGAAAGCACTTAAACAGAGAATAAAGGAAGAGAACCATCAATAGGAAAATAATTTTACAAGGGTAAGCCAATACTTATCATTTACAACCATCAATGTAAATGGTCTTAATTCACAAATCAAAAAAAAAAAATAAAAACAGACTGGCAGAATGGATCAAGAAACAAGATCCAACAATATGCCACACACAAGAAACACACTTAAATCATAAAGAAATTTATAGACTAAAAGTCAAAGAATGGAAAATAATACTTCATGTGAAAGGAACCTGGGAAAAGCAGGGGTAGACTCACATGTGTAAATAGTGTATTGTCTCCCTAATGTAAAAAACTGAAAGAGTATATAAGATCTAAAATGTACAATAGATACTGTGAAAGTAAAATGGACAGAAACTGCTCAAAAGGAAGCAACAACTGGGATGAGGAAAGGAGAAAACAAATAAGGAAAAGATTATATGTAAAATTATATATATTTATATATATATGCAAGATAGATAACTATGCTACTAATTTCTGTTAGTTCATCAGAAAGAAGAGCTTGTGCTTTTATTGTTCAGGTATTTGATCATTTCTTATATCTGTATCTTTTAATCTGGACAACTACTTTGAAGATAACAATATGCAATATATTACCCAGTGTTAATCTCCAAAAAAAAAAGCAAGGGTAGCTATCCTATTTGGAGACAAAATGGATTTCAAGTCAAGGCTTATTAAGAAAGACAAAAAAGAGGGCCGGGAGTTTGGCTAGGTGGCTTAAGCACCTGCCCTGGCAAGTGTGAGTTGTGAGTTCGATCCCCGGTGCCGCAAAAAAAAAAGAAACACTCCTGAAGAAAGACAAAAAAGGTCACTGAATACTTGTAGGAAAACTCCAAGAGATAGAGACAACAATCATAAGTATATTTGCATAAAATATTGTAAATATACACACCACTATATATAACAAATATTAACTGACATGAAGAATCAAATAAAAACTAACACAATTGTATTAGGAGACCTCAATACCCCACTGTCACAAATACACAGATCAACTATACAAAATATCAATAAATACCACAACTGAACCAAACCTATAAACAAATGGACTTACTAGATATCTACAAAGTGTTCCACCACAAAATATCAGCATGAACAGTCTTCTCTACTGCACATGAGGTGTTCTCCAAAATACACCACATATTACCTCATCAAACATACTTAAACTAAATGTAAAGGAATTGAAATCATCCCATGTGCATTATCTGACTACAGAGTGACAAAACTGAAAATAAATGACAAAAGAAATCACATGCTACATACACTACATACACACTTGGAATTTAAATAAAACCTGATTGAATAACAGATGGATCACAGATGAAATTACGAAATTGAACTGTATCTAAGATTGAATGGGTTGGGCCGAGAGGCAGCAACCCGAAGCAAGCCCACCTGCCTCCCTGGTGAGTCTGCATGACTGAAAGGAACCTAGGGGGAGAACTATGTGCCTTCTGCAAACCCTCCGTGTTGGGCTGAGAGGCAGCAACCATGTGCCTTCTGCAAACCCTCCAAGTTGGGCCGAGAGGCAGCAACCAGAAGCAAGCCCGCCTGCCTCCCTGATGAGTCCGTGTGACTGCACGGAACCCAGGGGGAGAACCATGTGCCTTCTGCGAACCCTGCATGTTGGGCTAAGAGGCAGCAACCAGAAGTAAGCCCGCCTGCCTCCCTGGTGAGTCTGCCGACCACGCAGAACCCAGTGGGAGAACTATGTGCCTTCTGCGAACCCTCCATGTTGGGCCGAGAGGCAGCAACCAGAAGCAAGCCTGCCTGCCTCCCTGGTGAGTCTGTGTGGCTGTGCCAACTCCAGGAAGAGAAAGAGAGGTGTGTCCCATAGGCCCACCGGTGAGCGGGCTATGAATCAAGGACCTCCTCCCCGCTTAAGCATCCTGCCTGCTCAGAGGACTTGCTAAGTTCATAGCAACTAAGGTATATAAAGCAACTAAATGCTTGTATTGTTAGATTATTTTGCAGGCCTGGTGCCCTCAGTCTCAGCATTTCTTGGGTAATAACATTTTCTAGTGTGGCAAATATATGGGATTGTCCTCTGTCTTGTCTTGAAGCCCCAATATTGTTGTCATTGCTTTGCTTAATTTTGTTTAATTTTCATTTCCTTTTTTTTTTTCTTCATTTCACATCCTGTTTTTATTGTTGTTTTTGGTTTGTTTTTGCTATGCCTGACGGAATGGTCAACTATTCTGAAAGTAACAAGATACAATATAGTAGCTATTGTTTTCATAGTATCTCTCTCTGAAGTTCTATGCCAGGTCTACTGCTTTGTTTTGATTGTTCTGTTATCTTTTGTTGGATTTCACTATCTTTGAAATAAAATTTAAAAAAAAAAGATTGAATGAGAATGCTGATACTACATGTCAGAACTTATGGAACACAATGAAAACATTCCTAAGATGGAAATTTATAGCAATGAACTCTCACATTAGGAAAACAGAATAAACTCAAATAAACAACCTAATGTGGAACCTCAACCTTATGGAAAAAAAAATAAAACAAACTCAGTGTTCATATGAAAGAAGAAATTAGAAAGATTGGAGCATTTATAAGAATTGCTTAAGTATTAAGAAATATTTTCCTTATAGGATTGTTATTCTTCCCTTTCAGACATTTGCATGCAAAGAAAAATCTGTGTCTAATTGTGTAATTTGCATGTGAGACTTTTAGTTAGTTTGTTTTATAAATGAGACTAAATTTAAGAAAAATTTTCAATGTTGGGCCTGGGTGGAGAAACAAGAAGTCAAGTCGCCCTTCCTGTGAGCCAGTGGCAGTCATGCAGGACCCAGAAAGACAAACAAGAAGCCAATTTGCTCTTTCTGTGAGCTAACCGTCTTGCAGGCTGGGAGTTAACCCCCCACCCATAAACAACCAACTGATTTGGATGAACACAGGCTGAGTTGATAGCAACTGAGGTGCAAAAACAACATAATGCTTGTATTGTTTAATTTTGCAGGCCTAAAACTGGTAGTCTGAGTATCTATTTAGAAGATAACAATATGCAATATAGCAACTATGGGGGATTTCCTTCTGTCTTATTTTTGAAATCCAATACTGTTCTCACTGTTTTGTTTTGTTCCAATTCATTTTTTTGTTCTATTCAGTGTTCCATTTTGACTCAATTTATTCTGTTCTGTTTTGTTTAATTTTATTATGTCTGATGGTATAGGCAGCAATTTTGAAGATAACAAGTGGTATTATGGTAATCATTGTTGATTTCCTTTTATCTTGTTTTGAAGTCCTATATCACTTTCACTGTTTGTTTTGATTGGCTTTATTCTGTTTTATTTTGTTTGGTATTATTCTCTTTAAAATAAAACTAAGCTGGGCATGGTGGCACATGCCTTTAATCCCAGCACTCGGGAGGTTGAGGTAGGAGGAACATTGTGAGTTTGAGGCCAGCTTGGGCTACAACGTGAGTGGAAGGCCAGCCTGGGCTACATAGTGCGACCCTGTCTCAAAAAACTAAGGTCAGGAGTTTGGCTCAATGGCTTATGTTCCTGTTTGGGAGGTGCGAAGTTGTGAGTTTGATCCCCAATACCACAAAAAAAAATAAAAATAAAAATAAAATAAAATAAAAATAAAAGCCAGGTGTGGTGGCACACGCCTTTAATCCCAGCACTCGAGAGGCTGAGGTAGGAGGAGCACTGTGAATTCGAGGCCAGCTCGGGCTACAACATGAATGCAAGGCCAGACTGAGCTACACAGTATGACCCTGCCTCAAAAAACTAGAGCGAGAGTTTGGCTTATTGGCTTATGTGACTGTCTGGCAGGCATGAAGTTTTGAGTTTGATCCCCAGTGCCACAAAATAAGTAAACAGATAAATAAAATAAAATAAAAACCAAGAAATTTAAAAAAAAATTTTGTATGTTACATGAATTTTTAATAGAATTTCAACCAAAGAAAATAAGTAACTTTTATAAAGAATTTTTACAATTATGTTTACATTTTATATTTTTATATTTCTATTTCATATTACTATTTTTTCATAATTATTGTATTTCCATTATTTTAATATAAATTTTATTTATTTAATTAAAAATAATTTTATAATAAATTTATAATGAAATTTATAGTTACAAATATAAACCAATAAAAATTTTTTAAATGTATTAAAAATTTGCCAAGTTTATTTAAAATTTATTTTAAAATTTAAGAATAAAATACATAAGCTATTTATAATTAAATTTTATTTATTATAAATTTAATTATGAATTTAAAATGTATCTATTTAATTGTAATATAAATATTTATAATTTTGTTTATAAATATATTTATTTTATTTTTATTTTTATTTTGTTTATTATTATGTGTTTTATACTTACATTTTATATTTTATTTAAAAAAATTTTTATATGTTATAAAAAATCACTGCATTATAAATAAGATAATGAAAATTTAAATTTTCTTTAAAGGTTTAAAGTATAATAAAATTAATCAAAAATGGTATACAAAATAAGAATTAAAACACAGTTGTGCTTATATATGTCTTTTTTAGACATGACTGTCTTGGAATATTATAAGGACTCAATTTATATTAAGGAGAGCTATTGAAGCTCTTCATATTTTTCCTTATATGTCTTGTTATTCAACCACTTGGTCTGTTATTTTCTTTAGTAAATTTTCATGATTTCTCTGAATTTTTCCAGATAAACTGTTAAGAAAATGGTATTTTTATCACTTTTTTCCAAAATAAATTCATGTGTCACAGTTTGAATTATTGTCACATAAAATATAACTAGCAAAATATAAAACAATATAACCCTCAAGATTTATTGTCCTCAATAATGAGATAATGAATAGGATGACAAATGCTGAATAGTCAGTAAAATTTCAAAAATGCTAGAATACGGCTGAGCTAAACACAAATAAAACAAACAAACAAACACTTGTGGGCTTATCTCTTCTCCTGTTATGGTTCACACCTGAACCATCCCGCAAAATTCACAGGTTCAGAGCTGTGGCCTTGTCAGAAGAGGCAGGTAAGTGGATATAGCCTGGATGGATATGGATACACTGTTGCCCCTGGCTCCTTCCTTCTCACTCTTCTTCTCTCCTCCCTTTTTTCTTCTACTTCCTCCTCCTCTTCTTCCTCCTCTTCCACTTTTTCTTCTTCTTTCTCAATCTTGCTATTCTTCTTGTTGTTATTGTTCTCCTCCTGATCCTCCTTCCCTTCTTCTTCTTCTTCTTCTTCTTCTTCTTCTTCTTCTTCTTCTTCTTCTTCTTCTTCTTCTTCTTCTTCTTCTCCCTCTTCTCTCTTCTTTTTCTTCTCCCTCTCACTCTCCCTCTCCTTCTCCTTCTTCTTCTTTTTCTTCTTCTTCTTTTTCTTCTTCTTCTTCTTCTTCTTCTTCTTCTTCTTCTTCTTCTTCTTCTTCTTCTTCTTCTTCTTCTTCCTCAATATAGCTCTAGAAACATTAACCAAAGTAATCAGAGAAGAGAGAGGAAATAAAAGGAATAAGGATAAAAAAGGAAGAAGCTAAATTATTATTATTATTACTCATAGATGAAATTATACTCTACATTGAAAACCTCAAAGAGATATGCAGGAAATTTAGTATTCCACTAAAAGCTGGCAGAACTGCTTGAATGAAATTGAAGGTAGACTTGAAGATAGGATCATAGCTAACAATCATGAAAGGAAAGATCTCTTTAAAATAACAAGGGATAAGGAAATAATTCAACAGCTGCAAGACAATGTGAAGAAAAACAAGATAAGACTGATAGGTGTAAATGAAAAGGCACGATTGAACATATCATAAAAAAAATTGGCAGATGTAATAGCTGAAAATTTCCCAAGTGTGAGAATAGAATCTCACACAGAGGTAAGTGAGGCATATAGAACTCCAAATACCACGACCAAAATAAATCTACACTTACATCTAATAATCAAGTTTTTAGAAATTCAATACAAAAGCAGAATATTAAAACTGTTAGAGAAAAGAAAATCAGATCACATATAAAGAAAAGTCCATCAAAATCATAGCTGACTTCTCAAGACAAACCCTCAAGTCATGAAGAGATTGGAGTGAATTATTAAAGTCCTGAAAGAAAACAACTTCCAATCCAAATTGATATACCTTGTAAACCTATCTTTCAAAATTAATGGAGAAATGAGGTACTTCCGTGACAAAGAACAACTAAACAAATTCATGACTGCCAAACCAATCCAACAAAGCATACTGAAAGATATTCTAGATAGAGATAAAAATGACCACAGCTTGAAGAACAATGTCAGAAAGAAAGCATAAGGCATTAAACAAAGTGGAAAGTCAGGGAACCAGCAGTGGGAAAATAACATGATAAAGATAAACGAGTACATATCAGCTATTACCGTAAATATAAATGTCCTCAATTCAGAAATCAGAAGAAGCACACTGGCAAGAATGGATCAAGAAACAAAATCCAATAATATGCTGTATACAAGACATACATTTGATTCAATAAGAAATTTATAGGCAGGAGAAACCATGCTGGGTCTGGGAGGAGCACATCAAGAAGCCAATTTGCCCTTCCGGTAAGCCACGCAAACATGCAGGGCTCAGGAAGAGAGAGACAGTCTGTCCTACCCATGAGTCATCAGAAGCCATGCTGGGTCTGGGAGGAGCACGTCAAGAAGTCAGTTCACCCTTCTGGTAAGCCGTGCAAACTATGCAGGACCCAGGAAGAGAGAAGTCAGTTTGCCCTTCCTGTGAGTGGACCAGTGTGAGGGCTGAGAATCAAGAACACCCTCCCCCCATCACCCATAAGCAACTTGCTGGTTCAGAGGACAGGCTGAGTTGATAGTAACTGAGGTAACAAAAGCAACTTAATGCTTACATTGTTTGATTGACTTTGTAGGCCTAAGGCTGGTGGTCTGAGCATTTATTGGGAGGATAACAGTGTGTAGTATAGCAAATATGGGGGATATTCTTCTGTCTTATTTTTGAAATCCAATATTGTTCTCACTATTTTGTTTTGTTCCAATTTATTATTTTGTTTTATTCAATGTTCTGTTTTGATTGGTTTTATTCTGCTTTGTTTTATTTGATTTTACTCTGTCTGATGGAATGGGAAACTCTTGTGGAGATAAGATATATTAAGGTAACCACTGTTTATTTACTATTATCCTGCTTTGAAGTTCTGTACTACTTTCACTGCTTTGCTTTAATTGGCTACACTCTGTTTTGTTTTGTTGGGTTTTAGTCTCTTTAAAATAGCAAAATGAATTCATAGACTGAAAGTCAAAGGATGGAAAATATACTTCATGTAATAGGAATTCAGAAAAAAGCAAGGTAGCTATTCTGTTTGCAGACAATATGAACTTCAAACCAAAAATGATCAAAAGAGATACAGAAGGACATTACATGCTTGTTAGGGGAAAACTTCAAGAGGAAGAGATGAAAATCATAAATACATGTGCAACAAATATGTGAGCACTGAATTATATAAGACAAATATTAATAGACCTGAAAAATCAAATAAGTAATAACGCAATTTTAATAGGGGACCTTAATATCCCATTGTCACAAAAAGATACATCAACTAGACAAAAAGTCAGCAAAGAAATATCAGAACTGAACCAAACCAGTGAAAAAATGGAGTTAGTAGATGTTTACAGAGTGTTCCACCCAACAAATCAGAATGCATATTCTTCTCATTTGCTCATAAAACGTTCTCTAAAATAGACCATACATAGTCCGTAGAAGATGATTAAGTAATTGAAATTATCCCATGCATACTATCTGACCATACTGCAATGAAACTGGAAATTAATTGCAAAAGAAACTGCAAAAATGCCATAAACACATAGAAATTAAATAACACTCTCCTGAACAACCAATTGTCACAGATGAAATTAAACAATATCTGCAATTAAGTGAAAATACAGAAATAACATACCAGACCTTATGGGATGCAATGAAACTAGTCCTAAGTTGAAAATTTACAGTAGTGAAATCTCACATCAGAAAAACAGAATAAGCACAAATACACAACCTAATGCTGCACCTATAGCTTCTAGAAGAAGAAGAGCAAGTCAAGCCTAAAACTTGAAGGGAGTAAATTATAAAGTTCAGGGCAGAAAATAATGCAATTTAGTTTAATAAAACAATACAAAGAATCAATGAATTGAAGAGTTTCTTCTTAGAAAGGACAAATAAAATTAATAAATGCATAGCCAACCTTATCTTAAAAAGGAATGAAAAACACAAATTCATGCAATGAGAAATGAAAAGGGTGAAATCACTACAGATTCTGTTGAAATTCAGATCATCTATTCCTACTTTGAAAATCTTAACTCATACAGGAAGGAAAACACAGAAGAAATGGAAAGATTCCCAGAAACATATGAATTATCAAACCTGAAATACATATGAATCAATGTAACAAAGTGGAAGATCTATACATTGAAAATTATACTACTCTGAAAAAAAAACATTGAAAAGGATATGAGAAAATGGAAAGATATCCCTTGCCCATGGATAGGAAGAACTAACACTGTAAAAATGGCCATACTCCCAAAACTGTTATACAGATTTAATGCAATTCCAATCAAAATATCATTAGCATACCTCACAGATCTAGAGAAAACATTCCTAAAATTCATTTGGAAACAGAAGAGACCTAGAATAGCAAAGGCAATCCTGGGCAACAGTGGCAAGGCCAGAGACATCATATTGCTTGACCTGAAATAATACTACAAAGCTACAGTGATAAAATTAGCATGGTACTGGCAAAAAAAAAACAGACCTGAGGATCAATGGAACAGATTAGAAGATACAGACACACCTCAAAACGCTCTCAGCCTCCCTGAATTTGACAATGGTGTCAAACATGTTCACTGGAAGAAAGCCTCTTTAATAAATGATGTTAGAAAAACTGGCTCTCTACATGCCGAAGACTAAAATTAGACCCATGTGTATCACTATACACTAAACTAAAATCACAGTGGATCAAACAGTTAAATATTAAAACAGAAACTCTAATTTTACTGCAAGAGAAAGTGTGTAGAAATCTTGAGAATATGGGTATAGGCACAGAGTTCATGAAGAAAACCCAAACTACACGGAAAATTCTTCAAAGAATCAACAGCTGGGATCTCATCTTATTAAAAAGTGTTTGCACATCAAAAGAAATCACTAACAGACTGAAAAGACAACCCACAGAGCAGAAAAAAGTTTTAGCCAACTGTCCCTCAAGCAAAGGGCTCATATCTAGAAAATACAAAGAATTGGAGAAAATCGGCCCCCCCAAATTCAAAGACCCAATCCAAAAATGGGAATCTGACATGAATACATAATTCTCAGATGAAGAAATACAAATGGCAAATAAATTTATGAAAAGAAAGTTCAACATCATTAGCTGTTCAAGAAATGCAAATTAAAGGGTAGAGAACAGCTCAAAGAGCAAAGACAATTGGGAGGGGAATGGGCGGAAAGGGAAAAGGGAAGAGGAGGGGATATAAACCTGTATATGTGTATATGTAAGATAACTAAAAAGAACACTGCTCAATGTATTCGTTATTGAGAGGGAACAATTAATACTCATATGATTGGATCAATCTTGCATGTCTATATCTGTT
>RJWM01016508.1:0-45381 GCA_004363535.1 Dasyprocta punctata
CAGTATGGTATTTACACATGTGGGTTTGATTTATCTCATTTATGAGTATGGTCTCAAGTCGTGTCCATTTACTTATAAAAGTCTCAATGCAATCTTTCTTGGTAGCTGAGTAGTACTCCACTGTACAAAAATACCATATCTTTTTTATCCATTCCTTGATTGATGGGCACTTGGGTTCTTTCCAAGATTTGGCTATTACAAATTGGGTTGCTATAAACATTGGTGCACAAATATCACTGTGGTATGATGTTTTCAATTCTTTTGGGAAAATGCCCAGAAGTGGGATAGCTGAGTCAAATGGGATCTCTAATCCTAGCTTCTTGAGGAATCTCCACACTGATTTCCACAGTGGTTGCACCAGTCTACACTGCCATCAACAGTGGAGTAGAGTTCCTTTTCCCCACAGCCACAGAGGTAGCATTTATTATTTGTTGATTTTTTTATCTTGGCAATTCTTTCTGGAGTGAGATAGAATCTCAGTGTAGTTTTTATTTGCATTTCCTGAATGACCATTGATGTTGGACATTTTTTGATATATTTATTTGCCATTTGTATTTCATTCTCTGAGAAATGTGTATCCATCTCAGATGCCCATTTTTGAATTGGGTACTTGAATTTTGGGGGCCTGATTTCTTTTAATTCTTTATATGTTTTAGATATAAGTCCTTTGTCTGATGGATGACTGACTAAGATATTTTCCAAGTTCATGGGTTTTCTTTTCAATCTGTTGGAGATTTCCTTTGACATGTGGAAACTTTTTAGTAAGATGAGATCACAGATGTTGATTCTGGGAAGTGTTTCCCATACAGTTTGATTATTTTCATGAACTCCTGCCTACTCCTATGTCTTCAAGATTTTTTCCTACTTTGTCTTCCAGCAAGTTTAGTGTCTGTTTTAATATTCAGATCTCTGATCCATTTTGTCTTTATTTTAGTTCATGGTGATAGACATGGATCTAGTTTTAGCTTACAGCATGTAGAAAGCCAGTTTTTCCAGCACTATCTGTTAAAGAGGCTGTCTTTCTTCCAATGTACATGTTTGGCCCCTTTGTCAAAGATGAGGTAGCTGAGTGTGTTTAAAGTTGTGGCTGTATCTTCTAATCTAGTCCATTGATCTTCAGGTCTGTTTTGATTCCAGTACTATGCTGATTTTATCACAGTAGCTTTGTAATATAGTTTCCAGTCGGGGATTGTGATGCCTTCTGCCTTCCCTTTGTTGCCTAGAATCGACTATGCTATTCTAGGTCTTTTCTGGTTTCAGATGAATTTCAGGAATGATTTCTCTAGCTCTGTGAGGTAGGCAAGTGGTATTTTGATTGAGATTGCAGTAAATCTGTATAACAAATTTTGAAGAATGGCCATTTTCATGATGTTTGTTCTTCCTATCCATGAACAGGGAATATCTTCTCATTTTCTGAAATCTTCAGTTTCCTTTTTCAGAGTAATGTAATTCTCACTGTATAGGTCTTTTATTTCCTTTTTTAGATTGATTCCTAACTATTTCATTATTTTTGGACGTTATAGTACAGGATGTTGTTTTCCTTTTTTCTCTGTTGGTGACTTTGCTGTTTGTGTACAGGAGTACTATTGATTTTTGAGTGTTCTCCTTGTATTCACCAACATTACTGAATTTGGTCATTACTTCTAGAAGTCTTTCAATGGATATTTGGGCATCTTCTATGTAGAGTATCATATCATCTGTAAATAGTGATAATTTTACTTCTTCTTTTGCTATCCTTATTCCCTTTATTTCTTTCTCTTGTTTAATTGCTCTGGCTAATATTTCCAGAACTATATTGAATAGGAGTGGTGATAATGGACATCCTTGTCTTGTTCCTGATTTTAGGTTGAAAGTTTTCAGTTTTTCTCCATTTAGTAAGATGTTAGCTGTTGGTTTATGATACATAGCTTTTATCAGGTTGATGTAGAGACCATCTATTCCAATTTTCTGTAGGGCTTTTATCATGAATGGGTGTTGGATTTTGTCAAAAACTTTTTCTGTATCTATTGAGATGATCGTGTGGTTCTTGTCCTTGGCCCTGTTGATATGGTATATTACATGTATTGATTTGCATATGTTGAACCACCCTGCATTCCTGTGATGAATCCCACTTGATCATGATGTACAATCTTTCTGATAACTTGCTGTATTCTATTTGCCAGTATTTTGTTGAGTATTTTTGCATCCATGTTCATGAGGGAGATTGGCCTGTAATTTTCTCTTTTGCTTGGGTCTTTCTCTGCTTTTGGTGTTAGTCTAACACTTGTTTCCAGGAATGAGTCAGGGAGACTTACGTCCCTTTCAGTTTCATTGAAGAGTTTGTGGAGTGTTGACATTAAGTCTTCTCTAAATTTCTTGTAGAATTCAGTGGTGAATCCATCATGGCCTGGACTTTTCTTTATTGGTAGGGTTCTAATTACATCTTCAATTTCATTAGCTGAGATTGGGTTATTCAGCAGTTTTACATCTTCTTGATTCAGCTTTGGTAATTCATAGGTTTCTAGGAATCTGTCCATTTCTTCTGTGTTATCGAATCTATGTGAGTAAAGGTTTTCGAAGTAGGTGTTGATGATCTTCTGTATTTCCACAGAGTCTGTAGTGATTTCAACCTTTTCATTTCTTATTGCATGAATCTGAGGGTTTTTTCCCTATTTTTGATAAGATTGGCTAGGTGTTAATCAATTTTATTTATTGTTTCAAAGAACCAACTCTTCGATTCATTAATTCTTTGTATGGTTTTCTTAGTTTCAATTGCATTAATTTCTATTCTGATCTTTATAATTTCCTCCCTTATTTGGGCTTTGGACTTGACTTGCTCTTCTTTTTCTAGAAGTTTGAGGTGCATCATTAAGTTGTTTTTGTGTGTTCTTTCCATTTTTCTGATATAAGAGTTTAGTGCTATAAATTTCCCTGGGAGGACTGCTTTCATTGTGTCCCACAGGTTCTGGTAATTTGTATTTACATTTTCATTCAATTGTACATAGTGTTTAATTTCTTCTTTAACTTCTTCTGTGACCCACTGGTTGTTTAGGAGAGTATTATTTAATTTATATTTGTTTATGGGGTGCTTGTGGGTATTTTCATCATTAATTTCCAATTTTATTGTGCTGTGATGAGATAATTTGCATGGAATTATTTCAATTCCTTTGCATTTACTTAAGCATGTTCTGTGGACCAGTATATGATCTCTTTTAGAGAATGACCCATGTGCAGCTGAGAAGAATGTGCATTCTGATGTTGATGGGTGGAGCACTTGGAACACTTCTACTAGGTCCATTTTTTCACAAGTTTGATTTAGTTCTGTTATTTCTTTGCTGATTTTTTGTTTGGTTGATCTGTCTGTCTGTGACAGAGGGGTGTTAAAGTCCCCTGTTATACCTGTATTATTGTTTATTTGGTTTTTCATGTCTATTAAAAATTGTCTTACATAGTTAGGTGCTCCCATATTTGGTGCATATGTATTTATGATTGTAATCTCTTCCTCTTGAAGTTTTCCCCTAACAAGTATGTAGTGACCTTCTTTATCTCTTTTGACCATTTTTGGTTTGAAGTCTGTCTTGTCTGCAGACATAATAGCTACCCCTGCTTTTTTCTGGGTTCCTGTTGCATGGAGTATTGTTTTTCATCCTTTGATTTTTAGTCTGTGAGTTTCCTTTTGAGGAAATGTGTTTCTTGTGCACAGTATATTTTTGGATTTTGTTCCTTAACCCACTCTGTCAGTCTGTTTCTTTTTGTTGGTTAGTTGAGACCATTTACATTGATTAATATAACTGATATGTACTGACTCATCCCTGTCATGATATCTTTCTGTTGGTGGTTTTCTACATTTTCTGTTTAATTATTTGCCCTGCTTAGTGGTTTCCTTTTGTTGCTGTTCTTAAGATCATAGCTATCTTTGTCTCTTTCTTGAGTACTCTTTGTAGTGTTGGTTTGTTGGGCATAAATTTCCTCAGTTTTTCTTTGTCATGAAAGTATCTTAATTCTACATCAATTTTTAAAGATAGTTTTGCAGGATATACCAATCTGGGTTGAAAGTTGTTTGCTTTCAGGATTTGAAATACTTCACTCCAAGCTCTTTTTGACTTAAAGTTTTGTTTTGAGAAGTCTGCCATGATTCTGATAGACTTTACTTCATAGGTGATCTGTTTCTTTTCTCTGACAGCTTTTAGTAGTTTGTTCTTGTGCTGTATTACTGCTACCCTAATTGTTATATGTCTGAGTGAAGATTTATTTTGGTTATGGTTGATTGGGGTTCCGTATGCCTCACTTACCTGTATATCAGATTCTCTTCCTATGTTTGGAAAATTTTCTGCTATTATTTCTGCAAATAGTCTTTGCAGGTCATTAGTATTGACCCCTGCTCTTTCATTGATGCCTATTAATTTTGTGTTATTTCTCTTACATCATCTTGCAACTGTTGAATTGTTGTTTCCTGGTTACTTGTTACTTTTAAGAGATCTTTTCTTTCATGATCATAAGCTTCCATGCTGTCTTCAAGGTCTAAGATTCTATCTTCAGCTTCGTTCAAACAGTTTTACCGACTTTCCATGGAATTTTTCATTTCCTGAATTTCTCTTTGAGTCTGTTTCATGCATTCTATTTATGTTTTATTTTGTTCATTCAAAGTGTTCATCATTTTCTTATGTTCTTCTATTTTTTCCATCTTGATTATGAAAGAAATACACACAGTATTTCTTTCATAATTATTGTCATTTCATTGTTTAGCAGAGAGATTATTTCTGATTTGAGTTTCTCTATAGCTTCATGGAGTTGTTTCTTTACTGCATTTGCTATCATTTCAGAAAGTTCAGTTGTGTGACTCCCAGTGTCTTCTATTTCAGTGTCTCTTGGGTTTGTTCTCAGTGGGCTGGGGGATTGGGACTGCCTTTTGCTCTTTTGCTTTGTCATTTTCTTCTGGGACCTTTGTGGCTGGGCAAGCAGCCTCCTGATGGATTGCACTGGAACACTGTGCTGAGTTGAGCTTTAATCCTCCAATATCCCCATGGCTAGCCAGGGCACACACCCAGATTATGGCTCTAGACCCTGTGTTCTGCGGTCTGTGAGACTGGTCATGTGTTCCCCTGATGTACTTTGTTGTGTTGCTCTGGCACACTGGGCTGGACAAAGTTTGTAACTTCTCTGTAGCTAGCATGGTTACACCCCTGGAGCTTGTTGCTGGGACCTAAAACCTGGCCGTGTGGAGTTCAAAACCTCCACAAGGCAGGTAGCTAGCAGAGACACACCCTGGGGTGTGTTGCTGGACCTTCAACCTGACTGGGTGGAGTTCAGAATCTCCAGGACCCAGGTGTCTAGGCAGAGTTGACCCTGGAGTGTGGCACCACCAGGACCTTAAATGGCTCAGTATTTTAAAAATATTTTTACTTTAATGCATTTCATTTGAATTTATTAATTGTAGGAGGTAGAATTAACTGAATTAATATTACTACCAAATGCAACCCAGCAGGTTGTTTTTGTTTGTTTTGTTGTTTTTCTATTTATTTTTTCTGGTGGGTTGTTTTGAGGAAATAAATTTGTAATGAATGTTCATAGAAAAAATACTAGTTGATTATACAAACTTAGAGCAAAGACCTCATGTGGGCTTTACTTAGAATCTGGAGAATAAAACAGGTCCAACTTAGTGAAAGCCAGTCTCAATTCTATTTCTTTGCTAAAACCTCCCTCTGGTCTTGCTTTGGAGTTCACATCTTTTCTTCATTTAGACCCTTAGTTGAAAGAAAAAACAACCTTCTAACACTGGGATAGCACTGGTGGCCCTGAGCAGTTACACAGCACAAATAAATTTAGCCACTTGATCTTGTTCAATAAAACTTTATTTACAACAGCAGGAAGTGTGATGGGACTCATACAAAGGCCACAGTTTGCTGACTTAAACTCATAGTAAAAGACTTGATTCCTTCTTTTTCCCTATTCCTACTATGCACCTTGTCAGTTTTTATGACTAATCCATATTGATATAGCTATAATCAACATTGTTTCACTTCTGTCTTAGGGAAATTTACTTATTACATTAAAAAATCATTGCTTATTATATTGTTGATAAGGTTTGGAACTTTTTCTTTCAATATTAGACCATTAATAATCCCCATAGGAAAATTCTGTTTTTTTTGAGCTCTAGGATCTACACAGAGAAATGGAATATTGGGTTTTTAGCTTTTTGAAATCTCCAATTTTATATAGTAGTAAGTTGTTGTACTAAGTTACTATAATAAGTTGTATCATTATGAATGGACTTTCTATTTTTACATATCATTTCTAATGAGATTTGCTGATCTTTAGAGTAATTTAGTGGGTATTACTTTATTTTTAAACAAGTATTTTGATACTTTTGTTACTTTCCACGAAATGTTCTGACATGAAAAATAACAGAACAAGCACTAAAGAAATGACAAGAATTATTAACATTAAAAAACAAAACAAAGAAGCCGGGCGTGGTGGCGCACGCCTTTAATCCCAGCACTCGGGAGGCTGAGGTAGGCGGAGCGTTGTGAGTTCGAGGCCGGCTTGGGCTACAACGCGAGTGCAAGGCCGGCCTGAGCTACATAGTGCGACCCTGCCTCAAAAAACCGGGCCGGGAGTTTGGCTCAGTGCCTTAAGAGCCTGCCCTGGCAAGCGCGAGGTTGTGAGTTAAATCCCTGGTGCCGCAAACAAAACAAAACAAAACAAAACAAAACAAAACAAAACTTTATCACTGGACACATTGGTGCAGATGTGTTCACAGCACTTGTGCAGGCTGAGGCAGGAATATTTCCAGTTTGAACAATACCTGGGCAAATCAGTATCTTGGCGAGACCCTGTTTCAAAATAAAATTAAAAAATGGACTAGGATGTAGCTCAGTGCAAAGGCCCTGGCTCAATCCCCAGCACAAATGCAAGAAATAAAAAGCTTTGTATGATTCTATTCAAACTGAAAATGCTCTTAATAATTGGTGCAATTTCCTGGGAGCAATCCAAATTTTCTTTGTTATTTTAAAGTTGGATGGTGACCATCTCAGTAGTTTATCTGCAGATTCTTTCAGTCCTTTTAAGAGTTCCAGTTAAGTAAAATCGCAGCATGCAGTGTGCTTTCCTTCTTGACCAGCTCTTTTTACATCTGCTTGTTACCATTGCGAAAGACACATTAACAACTTGCCCTGTGCAGTAGATTTTGCTGGAACTCGCTGCCAATTGGGTATTAAAGGGAATTGGGAACACATGTTTTGCTTTAAAAATCCTTAACAATTTGGACTGGCTGCATTGAACCAGCCTAATTGACACTCAATCATTGTCACACAGCCTAGTCTGTGTGTGATAATCATCCGGGAGACAATGGTTTGTGAGTTGCACTTCATGACTTTGGATCTGACTGGCAGGGTCAAAGGAGGTGCTGCCATCTGACCCGTTCTACAAAGGAGTAGGAAATGCAGTTCTTATTGAAAATCTCCTAACTGTACTGATTTATATTCATCTGATAACCCATTCAGGGGAAAATGAGAACGCGCTGGCAGGTGGCCTTTCAGATATAAAGGGCACATGGCACGGGTTGTTTGTTGCTTACTTGCACTGGAATACTAAAGATATGGCAGAATATGCATATTTCTGGAACTTGGGTTTTTAAATTCTGAACAGCAGTGTATTCATAATCTAAAAATTATAATTTAGAAATCTCACCTAAGTGAGACTCATTTGGGTATGTTTAATAGATTTATGAACAAAACATAGATTTGTTCTTAACAGCCCATGTCAGAATTAGAGCTAAGATGGTATTATTATTTATGCAGTTTTAATGCTTATAATTTCTTTTTTTTTTAGGTTAATTAATGGAAACTGAGCCACTCACTTTTCTTCAGGCACCAGCTCTAATGTTTTTTTCATAATGCTGGCACAAAAATCACTGGAAAACATTCTTTTGAAATATGATTTTAAAAAGATATTCCTGAAAGCACGTTTGGATCAAAGTGAGAAACTGTTATTTAAAGCCTTAAAATCAAAACAACTTTCTCTTATTGTATGTGTAAAAACATACACATGTGAGTTCAAATAAAACATTCCTTTATTTTATTAAGCCTTTAATCTTGTTGATTGTTTGGTTATCATAAAAGCAAGGTATTTTCATCATATTTTTAGAACAGTACTGATCTGATTAAGTAAAAGTGAAATTTATGGACTTTTGTGGGTATATTTCACTCAAATCCTACAAATAAGTTTGAAAACTAATGGTTGATCCGTGTCATAAATTGTTTTTCCTAAACTGTTTAACTCAATTCTATATTTGAAGTAAAAGCTGAAACACCAGCATCATCATTTTAAAATGTCACATTTATTCATCTACTTCTAATATGTAACTAATAAACTGACCATTTTAAAAAAAAACTCAATATAACATTCTACAGACTGGATACAATTCTGTTAAACTATAAGCTTCTAACTTCCAAGTAAAACATAATATATTCAGTTCATGGAGAATGCTGACAGAACAGGAAGAATTCATTAGGTGATAAAGTAGGAGAAACGGAAAATGAGGGCCACTAAGACCTGTAATTCTTTGTATTTCACCAAAACACAAATCATCTTAAGTGCTTACTTCAATCTTTAT
This sequence comes from Dasyprocta punctata, assembly GCA_004363535.1. Lineage (NCBI taxonomy): Eukaryota > Metazoa > Chordata > Mammalia > Rodentia > Dasyproctidae > Dasyprocta > Dasyprocta punctata. Next base: position 8,594 of record RJWM01016508.1, read on the forward strand.
AAGGACTCTAAGAAATACTTTCATTATCTGTGCTTTCCATATATTTGTAGATTATGTTATACACAAAGTTCTAAACATATATATTTACGTTTTGTAGACAAGGAAATTGCAGTTCAGCCGTAAGTAATTAAGTTACCCAAGTTTGCATGATCAACGAACTGAAGAATTTAGATTTAAGCTCAGTTTACCTGGCTTCAAAGCGCAGGTTCCATTTAGCATCGTTCTCTGATAAAGGGACTCCTAGTGAGATATTTCCTTTGAATGTGACTAAGGAGACGGAAAGTGTCTGCTATAGATGCAGCTGTAAGAATTTATATATTACCCAGCACTGTGCAAGAAAGTCAAAGCTGTAGAGATAAACTAAGACTAAATTTAAGGCTGTATTTCTTGATAGAAAAACCTTATAATAAAAAAACATAAAGAATCTTTTTAAAAAATAATCTAGCATTATTTTAGGAAATAAGATGATATAATTATTTCACAATACTAAGGTGATTTTGAATTTAATAATAAGCAAGTGAGTTCATTATTTTTTAAACTTAATAATATGGCTTTGGTTAATTTACCCAAGTAGCTTCTGTGTGCTATTTAAACAAAGGCTCTAAGTGAGCCATAAAGATTTTAGGTAATAGGCACTCAATTAGTACTTGTTGAAACTGCATCAATGAGTAAAACACTGTTTCAAACCGATATGTCCAGCTATAACCATGTAAATTATTTCATAATGCATTTTACAAACCAAAAATGAAGTCAGTCATGATCCATTTTCCTTTTATTATCAGACTCTGGTATTATCATTGCCAATTGTTTTAATTACTAGAGCTGCTCATGCATCATGCATAGAAAATATTTGGATTTTCATACTTTTATGCTGTAGGACAATTTTGCACAGGGTACAGATTTTTAAATTGTAAAAAATAGAAATATTTTTCACACAGTGTCATTTGAATAGTGTGATTACTGAGCACAAATTTGCAAAAGAAAAGTAGCATAGCAAGTAAAGAAAAAATTACTTGTATTTTCAGTAGATTGCATGAATACGGTAGAAAATTTATATTAGTAGTGCGGAATTTTTCTCTATTTATTTTAAAATTTTTGAGGTATGCTCAAGTGTTACTTGTTGCCTGATTTTTATGTGATTTCTGAGACAGTCCATTGGATATGTATTTTGCATAAAATCATTAGAGTAATGCAGAAGAATAAGTATTGAATTTGAATGATCTCAGCTACAAAACCAGTTAACAATATGATCTTGGAAATCTTTTTAATCTTGTTGTGGTTTGATTCCCTTATTTCTCAGGAACACCTAATATTTACCAAGTAGTTGGTGTACTTTAAAATGAAATTATGTACTGTACATTAAAAATAAATTAGAGCAATAGATCACTTTAATAGACAGTGTTTTGATTATATAAAGGCTTGGGTATGAGACTAGTAAAATATCAAAGCTTGCATATCACTGTCACTGGCACAATGATTTATTCATTCATAATCCATCATGTATTTCATGAAAGCTATCACTGTGTCCAACACTAGTACTGCAATGGATACAAAGACTTATGCAACATATGTTTTATCTTTAAGGTGACTGTGGTGAAGTTATCCAGACGTGTCACTTTTAAAAGTTACAGTCAAAAGGAGTGAAAGTAACATATCATGAGAGATTTTGACAGAATTCCATAGAAATTGATAGGAAAAGCATAATTTCAGGTTGGAAAACCTGGTCACATGGATTTAACTGAGTTAAGAATGCACCTATCTGGGATAAAGACTAGGAAAATACAGCACCAAGTGAGAACAAAATAGATTATGGGACTGGGAAAACTGTGGAAAATGTAGTAGAAAATGAAGAAGTATTACATGGGCTTTGACATGTTAATGCAACATTCTGATACACGGTCATATGAAGATTACCTCTATTTTCTATCTATTGAAGAAATTAAACTGTAAAACTGTCTCTGGAGTAAAATCCACAAGGAACATTCTAACATCACTTTGATCATCTCTTTCCTTCCTTCCTTACTCCTCATACTTGGATATTGCTTTTACCACAGATACATTATTTTGCCACAGATTTTATTTCTTCAGAAATATTCACTGGACTAAAAGAACACAGAACACTAGCCAAAATAAATACTCCTAAAGGCGAAAGGACCGCATTAAAATGTCCTAGCATGGCTGTAACGGGCCTGGTGGTTGCGATAACTATTGTTAGTAAAGAATTGAGAAAATAGGGTTCACACCTGCAAGTTCAGAAAAAATCTATGATTAAAGCAGTGCTTCCACTTAAAGACTATGCTGATAACAGAATAAAATAGGAATGAGAGCCCTTCTGAAAGCATATAGATTTTTGGGAGGATTCTGACAGAAATCCACAATTAATTAAACCTAAACAGAGTGATCAATGTTAAAACTGAGAAAGGATGTATGTGAATGACATTTCTAGAGGCAAAAGGGAAAAAAATGAGATCTTATTACAAATTAAAAGCAAAAGTCATACTCCTGGGCTCTTAAAACAATATTGGGCCAATGATCAAAATAGAAAGGTGGGACATCAAGTTGTTTTTCAATGAAGATAATATTATTTTGAGTTTATGAGAGTAGGCTAGCCAAATCTTGATTTTACAGATACGTTGTTATTCTTAAAACTCAACACACATAGTCTTCAAAAAGGACTTTGTTTTTTGAAAATATCTAACATAAATCAGTTAAAATGTTAACAATTAAACATTAACACAATATCGTAAGCTCTTAAATCAATAAACTTAGGAAGTAAGAGAATTTTACATAAACTCTGTCATCATTAAGAAATGATTATATTTTATCCTAAAACAGAGTATTTCATTAATTAGTATAATACCCAAAATACTCTTGGTTAAATCAAATTTGTCTTGGGGCACTATTTCTCCAGGGCTAATGTGGTCTTAATTCATGGTGAACATTAAGTAGTCTATGCATTTTCTAGCTATGGCTTTTTTGAGGGAAAAAAATATTGTATAAATTAATGTTATCTTCTATGAATGTAAACCTCTTTTTTAAAAGCTGTGCTCATAAAAGCAAATCAGAGTGCAGCAATGGCATTTCCACAGAGAAAGTAATCTAGTGTGCATCAAGCACATTGCATATGTGGTTGAACTTAGTATAGGCATAGAGTTTACTGAACATGGTCCTTTCTCTCAGCCATTAGAATCCTGACCAAGCTTCTGGCAAGTACTGCATCATGCAACTTAGTTGCAAATGGTTTAACTAAAGGCTGGAGAAATGGTATTAGCTACCCTTGATGAAACAGTTACTCATATATTTTACATTCTAAGCATGCAGATAGATAACTGATTTTCTGTTAGGGCATTTAGTAAGCCTTAGTGTCATGCTCTTTCTGATAATTTGTTGTTCATTTTTTAATTTGTTGGTGTGGAATTAAACCCTGGCTGAGAGCTTACAGCTAAAGAAAGAAAACAGATATTGGGCAAGTTTGAAGAACACAAAACAAGAGGTGACATGATTATTTTTTATATGTCAGAAAGATGGCATAAATGAAGAATGAGACAGGTCAAACCTGCAGTCAGACTGTAGAATTGTGTTAACAGCATGAAGGACTTCACCATCTGAGCAAATACGAAAGGAAAATTATTTTAGAGATCTTCATAGACAGAACCCAAATACTTGATTGTGGAAATGTATGGTAGAGAAAGAGAACTTCAAGATCATTGTAAAATTCTTTGCTTGGGTGACAATTCAATAATGGGAAGAAATTAGAAACTAAATCAACTAAAGTTATGGAAAATTTTCTTAGAAACCAAGGAAATGTACTGAATTAGGCAAATGAGTAAAAAATACTGCACCATCTAGAGTTTTCCAACAAATGGCTTTAGATAATGTAAAATGATTGAAGCAAATACAAAGTATTGGAGAGTCATGAAACAAGGAACACACATAGCAAATTAAGAAGAATTTGCCATGGCATTGTCGAGTAGACTAACAAGCTGGTAAGGAACAAGTACATACAGGAAATTGCCCTTCTGCTAGGTACTAACAGGTAACAGATCAGAGTGGTTAGAATTTAAACTGTAAGTTATTAATCACATGATCTAAGTGATATTTACTGGATTGGCAGCATTATTCCTGGGGAACAATTTAGTGTCTCCAGATGTAGCAGTGATGAAATACTTCATGCAGAAATGTGTAGCACCTTCTGTAAGCCTAGAGCCAGCTTTAGTAAAGAAATTTGTTCGGTTCCACTCACTGTGTTTAACAATGCAACCTCAGCAATAGAAAATCAGACTTTCCAAAATATATCCACTTACATTTTTGTCTTATTTTTGACTCATTTTAGATTTATGGGAAATTTCAAAAATTGAACATAATCTTGTGTTCTTTACCCAACTTGTTCCAGTAGAGATGTTGTATACTGCTATAGCATAATATCAAAATAGAAAATGAACTTTGATATATTATTATTAGCTGAACAATAGATATTAATCAGCTGTTATCTTTTAAAAATATTTGCATGAATCTATTTGTACACATGCAATCCTACACAATTTTATTCCACCTATAGAGTTGTATAACCATATTTAGAATTAAGATGTGGAAATATTTATCACCACAAAATAATTTCCTTGAAAGATCTCTTTGTGTTTATATCCATTCTTCCCCAGCAACCCCTGTCACTGTCCCCTGGCAATCACTAACTTATTCCTTTTACTCTATAGATTTATTTTTGGTTTTTTATTCACCAATGTTACAGAAGTTGAATCATCCAGTGTGTAAAATTGTAAAATTGACATTTTTTTTCCCTTAAGCATAATGCTATCATAATCCGGTGTATTGGCTGAACATACCAACAATTCACGACTTTGGGAGTCTGGATTATGGTGACACAGAGAAAGCAGAATTCAGATGCAGCAGCAAGACAACACAAGTCAGCTGGCGTGCAGTTACCTGAGGCAGTAGAGATACCACCTGCTGGGTTACAGTTTAAAAGGGAGACCCAGCAAGTACCAGGCAGAGGGAGGAGATCAAATCACAAGCAAAGCTATGGCCTCAACCCGAACTACACTTCTGGCCCAAGTCTGGAGATGGAGCCATGCTGTGACATGCACTAAAGCTTTCAGAGGGAGGAGCAAGGCCAGTAAAAAGAACTGTGTGCTCACCTCTGTTGCCAGCGCCCTCAGTGCTGGCCAAGCCACTTGATTCTTGCCCAGGACACTGTGTAAGAGTCTGAAACAGTAACAACCAAGTGCTTCCCATTTGCCGGTTCCACTCCCAGCTCCGGAGACCAAGTCATTCTGTGAAATGCACGCAACTTTTGCGAAAGTGGGCCACCAGGAGCACCCTTCGGTCACCGTCACCCTGAGTGCCAGCTCAGCAAAGTGGTTCTCCAGTTGTTCCCAAGCCTAGACTCACAGATAATGACACTGAAGGTCTCCCCATTCAAAGGTGCCCAGAAACCCCAGACTACGCTGAAGTCTGGAGGGTGTGGCAGAGCTGGATGTGGCACCAGCTGTCAGCAGAGTTGTATGAACAAGAGAGCCTCCACTGTGGCATTTGTCTCTGTGACATCAAGCCACGTGGAACCACAGGGAAGAGAGTGTCAGAAGGGGGGCGAATCAGGGCTACAACAGGCATGTGACAGAGGGACTTTGGCTCCTCAGCAGTAGGCATAGTAGGAAGCAAGTGCCAGCGAGAAGCTTAAGACATCACAGAATCTGTGACCAGTGGGCACTAGAGAGGAAGAGAAATGCCCTACGCTAGATAAGATGACATCCTTCCTGATCCTGGAAACCAGTGAAATCGTGGAGATCTAACCATGCTGAGACAACAGAACTGAAAGCTCCAGAGATGGAGGGCGAAGGACGGGGTAGAATGTCCCATCGTGTCCTGGCTAGGAACCTTGCCTGACATCCACTGGAGGAAGCAGAGTAAATTCTCCACCATTAACCCCGAATGCACTGCACATAGCGAGCCAAAGATAATGCAGTGAAGAACCTGAAGGGATACTGGTCTCTATCAACAATTCCCTCACCCAGCCGCAAACTCCTTTCATGCTTTTTTTTTTCTGCTGATCCGTAATTTGACTGGCAAAGGTCAGCCTTTTTATCATGTATTTGTGCAGAGCTGTATTTGTTTTCTGCTCTCATATCATCATACTTTGCCTCACTTTTTTCATATATCCTCCCACCAACAGTTGCTCCTTAGGAATACATAAATTTATTTGATGATTTGATCAAAAATTGGATACAGTCTCATTTTCCGCTCTCTCACCTTCCATTTGTGTTCCCTTCTGTTCTCTATTCTTTCCATATCTGTGTTTTATCTCTCCCTTCTCTCCCCTTTTTTCTTACACTGTTTTTTTTTATTTTTATGCTCTGAATATCCTTAAAACTTGTTTTCAATCCTAATTTACAGTATTAAATGCTTCATCTTTTAATAGGTTAGTGAAATAGCAAAACCTTTTCAATCAAGCTACTAAGGATCAGATAATCCATGGTTTAACTCTCACTGTTTTCCTCCTGGTGGCATTCCAGGCTGATCCTGCACCCAGAGCAGAGCGAGTGGAAACTCTCACAAGGGGACATACCCACGACCCAGGGGACATACCCACGACCCAGGGGACATACCCATGACCCAGGGCACACTACAAAAAGAAAGACACTTGTGAAGAAGAACCCCATGTGATACTGGAAGAGACATTTTAGTTTCCAGCTATTTTACAAAACTCAAAATAAAAATATCAATAAATACTAAAGCAAGGCAACCGGATGCCTCCAAAACTGACTAACTCTCCCAAAGCTAATCCTACAGATTCTGAAGCGAATGAATTTCAGAAAAAAAATTTTAAAACTCATAGTTAAAATAATCAATGACATCAGAAAAGAGACAAATAAGTAACTGAATGAAGGAAGGCCATGGAAAATATGAAAGACCACTTTAGAAAGAGATAGAAGTCCTAAAATAGAACCAAGCAGAAAATGTAGAAATGGAATCTTCAGTAAGGAAAACTAAAAGACAAACAAACAAACAAAAAAAACCTAACTTTAATGTCTAGGTATCAGAAAATATCAGTCAGAAAATAATAACAGGCACTGAAGACAGGGTAGAAATGCTACAGCACTTAGATAGGTCAAAGAGATATGATTGAGAAGTAGTGACCATAATATGCAAGAGTTCCTGAGTAAATATAAAACAAATAAGGCTCATTGGGCTAGTACAGACTAAAATCTTTAAAAGTCTGTTCCTTGAAATCATGACAGAAAACTTCCCAAACTGGGGGATAATATGGTTATCTGGATGAAAGAGATATTTAGAACCCTAAGTAGATGATCGGAAAGGGAACTCTTCACAATATAACTGACATGCCAGAAAATCAGAAGAAAAAATTTTATTTATTTATTTATTTTTTATTTTTTATTTTTAAGAGCAGAATATATTTATTGAGAGAAAGGAATCTTCTGTCAGAGAGAGAGAGACAGAAGGGGTCCCGAGTGGGTTGCCACGGAAAAATTTTAAAAACGGTTAGCATCAACAAATCCCTTATAAGGGCCAACCACATTCACTTTCATAAAACAAATGTTACTTGACATAAAAGGGAAGACAGGATCCAATATATTCATAGTGGGAGACTTTATACCACATCATCACAAATAGGTAAGTTAACTAGACAAAAAATCAGCAAAAATGTATCAGAATTCAAGTAAACTATAGATCAAATTGATTTAACCGGTATTTATAGGGTGTTTCATCCAACATTAGCAGAATATATTTTCTTTTCAGTGTACCACAGAACTTTTTCTACAGTAAACCATATTGTACATGTTAAAATAGGTCTCAATAAAAGCAAAAAATTGAAATAATTTCATGCCTTATATCAGATGACAATGAAACTAAAGATAAAGTCAACTGCAAAACACCAGAAATTATACAAATGAAGATTGAACAAAGCACTTTTACATGATCAGTAGGTTGCAGAAAAATCAATAATGAATCTTTAAACTTATAATGCATTTAAAATGGAAACACTACGTAGAAAAGTCATTTGATACAATGAAAGCAGTTTTAAGACAGAAGTTGTTATAGCTGAGTTCCTACATTAGAAAAACAGAGCAAGCCCAAATTAATTAGCTAAGAACGTATCCCTGAGTTGTAGAAAAAAATGTAATCCTAGTATAATAAAAGAAATTTTAAAAATCAGAGTGATAATTTTTGAAATTGAAACATAAAACCAATAAAAGTACTGATGAATCAGAGTTGGTTCTTTGAAAAGATTAACAAACTTTTAGCAAAACTTATCAAAATAGAAAGACAAGATTAATTTAATTAGAAATGAAAAAGGTGAAATTGCAAAAGATAGCAATCAAATCCAGAGTGTCATCGAATTACTTTCAAAATTCATATTCCAAAAAACTGGAGAATCTGGAAGAAAAGAATAAATTCTTAGAAACATAGGACCAACATATATTGAAACAAGAATACATACAAAATCCAAACAGTTCATTAATAAGCAATGATATAGAAGTAACTAAATACTTTCAACTCAGAAAAGTTCCGAACGAGATGAATTTAGTGCTAAATTCTACTATTTCTTTAGAGAAGTAGCACAAATACTCATCAACATATTAAATCATGAAGTTAATCTCTCAAATTTCCTTTATGTAGAACAGTACTACCCTGATATGAAATCAATGAAAAAGGAAAATTATAGATCAAAAAATCTTCAATATGATCTTCTCAAACAAAATTCAGTAACGCATCAAGTTTACACATCATGGTGAAATTGGTTTTATCCAAGGAGGGCAAGAATGCTTCAACATATGTAAATCAAGAAAAGTAACACATCATATCAATAGAATCAAGAATAAAAATTGTATCATTTTCTCAATAGATGATGAAAAACCTTTGACAAAGTTCAGCAACCCTTCATGATGAAATCCTGATGAAAACAGGTACATAAGGAACTTAACTCAAAATGATAAATGTCATATATGACAAATCCAGTGTCAGCTTCATATTAAATGTGGAAAAACTAAAGTAATTCCCTCTAACATCACTTATGAGAAAAAGGATGACCAGTTTCATCACTCTTGTATTCAAAATGCTATTCAGAACAATCAGGCAAGAGAAACAAAAAGATAGGAATGGGAATAGTAAATGTCAAGTTATCACTATTCACAGATGATATGATTCTTCACATACATAATCCAAAAATCTCCATTAAAAAGCTTGTAGATCTGAAAGCAACTTCAATAAAATGACAGGCTATATAATCAACACATGAAATTGCATTGCATTTCTGTGTGTGGTAATAAACAGAGTGAGAAATAAATCTGGAGAAACAATTCCATTCTCAATAACTGCAAAAAATTAAATACCTAGAAATCAGCCTAACCAACGGGGCAAAGACTTTCATAATAAAAATTGTGCAATTTTGAAGAAAGAAACTGAAAGAATCATTAGAAGATGGAAAGACATCCCTTGTTCCTGGGTTAGCAGAATTAATAGTGTTAAAATGACTAGATTTTCAAAAGCAATCTATAGAATAAAGAAATCCCCATTAAAATACCAACAGCATTCTTTGCAGAAATAGAAAAGAGAAATCGTGAATTTTATTTTGAATCAGAATAGATGCAGAATAGATAAAGTACCCTTGACTGAAAAGAGCAATGCTGGAGTCATCACTATTTTAGACTTCATGATCTATCACAAGGCCTTTGTAACAAGCACAACAGAATCAGGCACAAACATAGAAATGCAGACCAGTGAAACAGATTAAAAGACACAGAAACAAACCCGAGCACCTATATTCTTTTGCTTTTTCATAAAAGGTCCAAAAATTTGCTGGAGAAAAGTGAGACCCTTTAACAAATCATGCTGGCCAAACCTGATTCCACAGGGAGAATATTTACACTAGACCTACATCTTCCACCCCGTATTAAAACTACATCAAAATGGATCAATCAACCTAGATATAAAACCAGAAACACCGAAACTGTCCTGTGGAAGATGATATATTGTTGTATAAAACATGTAAAGCCATAGGCACAGGCGAAGACTTCCTGGATAGGAAGCAAAATCATGGATATAGTATCAAGGGTCACTGAATAAGAGTACATCAAATTTAAAACCATCCTAGTAACATAGGAAACAAGTGGCAGAGGGAAGAGACAACCCACTAAATGGGGAAAAAAACCCACCTTTGCTAGTTACTGTTCTGATAGATGATTAATAAGTGGACTACCTAAAGAACTCAAAGCACTTAACCTCTGTGAAACAATAAATCCAATTAAAAAGTTGGCAAATAAACTAATAGACATTTCTCAACAGCTCAGATGACTAAAAAGTATGCGAAAAAGAAAATTCAATATCTCTGGCCAAGAAAGGAATCAAAGAGGCAAGATAAATAAGAAAGGAAACCAAAAGAGAAGCTTCCCAGGTCAGGAAGAGGATCAACAGAAAGAGGGAGGAAAAGCAAAGGAGGGTGAATTGATTTAAATAGATTAAAATATATTATGTACATTTACTATTTTCCCAAAACACACCTCACCATCCTGTAGGATTAAGGTACACTAATAAAGTATAATTTAAGGTAACAACAAATAAAAACATTCCTTTACATTGTTGAGTAGTATTCATTGAGTGGTTAATTCCAAGCAGTATCCCATCATTCATTCATTGAGGGACTTGGTCGTTGCTAGTATTGGCTGTTTCCAACATTATACCATTACAAAGCTGTTCTGAATAATTCTGTACAATGTTTGTTATAAAAGTTTTTAATCATGTAACATAAATATCCAAGACAGTGTTACTGTGTTGTGTGGTAAACACCTGGCATGTTTTGTAAAAAAAATCGCCACACTTGGGCTATTTTTACTATGACAATTTTTATCATAAATCTTTAACATGATTCTTCTGAATAATTGCATTACTAGGTTTAAATATACTGTACAGTGTATTTTTAGAAAATACTCTCATTGTCTTTCTAATAATACTCGAAGTATGTAGATGACACTGATAAAATAAATTAAAGAACTTTTAACAGCAAACCAGGTACATATTTGATTTGATTGCATGCCTATGTGTATTTCAATAGTCCTTGCTCTATGTTAGAGTTTTATTAGCTTTAAAAATGTTGACGAATCATAGTTTAAACATTATATAATTATTGTTACTTGTGAAAAATTTTTATTATCAGAGAGAAGTCAGAATCACTTGAAAGTTTAATTTCATTCAATTTAAGCTGAAAATGTGGTGGACTCTAGTAGACTAGAATAAACATTCATTAAAGAAAGAATGTTTCCAATTTTACAAGTAATACAGCATAAATAATAGCAAATGAGATCCTCTTTTGTGGTCTGATTGATATTATCCCAAGTTATCGTGAAATATGATGTGTTTTGAAGAATCTCGTTCTTTTTAGTTAACAACTAGTGATCTATGATGGACATACTCAACACTGCATGGGCTTAAGGAGTATAGTGCATTAAGTTTACATACTATGCCTGTGTAAATTCATCACTGTATTACTCTCTTACAATTTTGTGTGATTATTTTTTAAAAAGATGCATTGTAGCTCTTTGCTGCAATCTCCTATCCCCCTTGTCAATTATAGGTATCTGATTTCTTACACTAGGTATTCCTCCAAGATGTTGAGTAAATCGTTTCTTAAAGTATGCATTTAAATTTCAAAGAAACTTCCAAACTCTTTTCCAAACTTATTTTATTATTTTACATTCCTATGGACATGTGTTAGAGTTCGCTTTATTCTATATCCTCTTATATACTTTGCATATAATCATACAATCTTTATTTTAGACAAGTTGATATGAATGCAAATGTATCCTTGAACTTCGTTCTCAGATGTGGTAAAATTTTTTGGAAGTAATGTAAAACTTTTGATTGTGAGCACAATTTGTTCCAGGAACATGCTTGGAATCCAAACCACTTGTATATCAAAGCAAATTTCCCCATAAGCAATAAAGGAAACACAGTTACTTCCACAATCCATAAATATTCATGCAAAAGTGATCACAAATCTCTAATAAAATACAGAATAATAGAGAAAATACAAAATATATAGAAAAATAAGCAAATTAACCTGGACTTCCCTTTGAAAAAGGAAAAGCCGGTGCAAGAGAGACAAGAGAGAGGAGGGTTATCCTGGGAGATGACTTCCACTGTCACTAACAGAATCACTGCCATCTATGGGCTCAATGGAATCTTTTCCCTTTCCTGCAGCATTAACTAGGAAACTATCCAATGACATTTGCTTTTGCCTGCTTTTCAGGTTTCACAGAAATGTGACATGCCCCCTCCCTTTTTTTTTTAAGATTCATCACTAGCACTGTTACATTTAGGTGACGATTTTGTACAAAATTTTGTACTGCTTCCCACATTTTACACATTTCCCAAGTTTCATTTGAATCAAGGATTTCTCTGCCTTTTTTCTTCTCCTTCTGCTCTGAAGACCAGATCTCTTCAATAAGTGCTTGCTGTTTGGAGATGATAATCCACCATCTTGCCGAGAGAGAGAGAGAGGGAAAGAAGAGAGAGAGAGAGAGAGAGAGAGAGAGAGAGAGGCAGAGGCAGAGACAGAGACAGAGACAGAGACAGAGCGAGAAGGACAGAGTGAGAGAAGAGACACAGAGACAGAAAAAGAGGGGCAGAGAAGAAGACAGAGGAACAGAGAAAGCACATGAAACCAATGGTTCATTTGACATCATACATTATTTGGATTGCAAGATGTCATTCATTTATCAAGATAAAATGTACTAGAAATGCTTGCCTCATCTTTGGAACACTCTCAGAACAAGATACAATCGAGGTTTTACTGTAATTTGATTCTTACAATTTTAATTTTAAGTTTAGTCCATGTTTGGTTGCTGTTTAACAAATTATCAGAAACTTAGGGACTTAAGATAAGTCACATTTCTTATCTCAGTGATTCTGAGAGTTCAGCAAGCAGGCATTGCCTGGTGAGGCCTTCTTTTCAGTGTCTGAGTCCTGGGTGGGATGGATCTTCCACTGGAGCTGTTGGTTTTCTCACTGGTTTAGCAATTAAAGGCAGAAATCAGCGCGTGCAGCTGTAGGACACGACTTTCAGGTTGGCTGTGAGCCTGATTTCAAGCTTACCTCCTAAAGGCGTCAGCTGTTCCTTGACACTTGTATCTCTGATGGACCCTCTCACTGTTTTCAAAGCCAGCAGGAGATACATTGTCTCCTAAAAGGTCCTAGGACCTTCTTCAAGGGCTTCCACATGATCACACATGTCCTCTTCAGAATAATATCCTTTTAATATAAAAACCACCAAATTAAAACTTTACACCTGAAAAATCCTTTTGCTTTGCCATATGACATATCCTAAAGATACATATGATATCCCATCAAACTCAGGCCACACCTCTCTGTAAAGGTCAAGCTTACACAGGGCATGCATGTCAGGGCCAAGAATCTTGGTGGCCGTTGTGGAATCCTAGCTGCAATGCTTCAGCAGGCTTAATTCATGGGGCAGGGAGGTAGCCTGGTGTGGACTTTCCACTGTGGAGAAAGAGCAAGCCTGTTAGGGATCTTCACAATACCACTTCCGTTGTGAGGATTTTATTTTTTGCTTTTTGGAACTAGAGCTCTTCCTGGGTAGGTATGATTTCTAGTCACTGACTCTTAGATTGCTTTCAACATTTTCTTATTCCTGGACTCAGTTGATATTCTCATACACATATAATGACTAACAGTTAAATAATTGGAGGATTTGACCAATATCAGTAGTTCTTTCACTGCAGATCTTTCTCCCCTCCAGTACTCTACCAAGAAAAATATTTTCCATCTTAATTGCTTTGGACTCGACTCCATTTCCTCAACTCAGGGCAACTAGAAATTTGTGTTAGCAAATACCCTTTCAACCTTTAACCTTTATCATTGTTAAAGATTCATACATGTGGATGCATCTTATGCATGTAATTTAGTAAGAGTAGATTCTGGAACAGATACACATGCTATGGTACCCCTGAGTCGATCCAGCACCCCGTTATTCATTCATTCCTGTCAGTCTTACTCAGAAATCCAATGAGAGACCTTTGGACTGAGGTACATATCTTTTAAAATCTCAGTGGGAAAACCATGGGTTCAATCTCAAACTTTGCTATTAACATGAACTAAAAAAGGAATCAATGTATGTTAATTACATGTACCTACTCTCTAAGATGAATCTAAAAATTGTGTACTGAAAACATACACTAATAACAAATTAAAAATCATTGAATTAAAAAAATCTCTAAATATACTTTCCTAAAATTCTATTACATTTTCCTTCTCTCATGAATATACTCATGCTGTACTCCGAAGGGTGGAAAATAGTACACTGTTGCCTTGCTGATCCAAGGACAAGAGATTTTGAGTAAGTATTGCATTGATAATTTAATACTAAAGAGCAATAAGAGAGAATTTAGGATAGATGTGTATTTTAACTTCTATTTTTTCTACTCCTCTTTAAAACTTATGCATTCTAAGAATCAATTTTGCGTTTTTTGAAAACTTCTACGCTGCCGGGTGTGGTGGCACACGACTTTAATCCCAGCACGCGAGAGGCTGAGGTAGGTGAAGCATTGTGAGTTTGAGGTTGCCTTGGGCTACAACGTGAGTGCAAGGCTGGCCTGAACTACATAGTGCAACCCTGTCTCAAAAAAACAAAAACAAAAACAAAAAACAAACTAGGGCTGGGAGTTTGGCTCAGTGGCTTAAGCGCCTGTCTGGCAGGCACGAGGTTGTGAGTTTGATCCCTGGTGCCACAAAAAAAAAAAAAAAAAAAAAAAAAAAAAAAAAAAAAAAAAAAAAAAAAAAAAAAAAAAAAAAAAAAAAAAAAAAAAAAAAAAAAAAAAAAATCTATGCTGAGAAATATAGGTGAGGCCCTGAGCTAGCCTTCTTTATGGTATATGTAGGAGAAAGTAAGCCACAATCAAATTCACTATCAGATACTGATTTCCAGGTGGTAATGCACACTTTGAGATTGTGCTTTTGTCAATCCACCTGTTATGACCACTTTTCCCCATGGAGGACTTCATTCATTATATGAAGTTTCAAAATAAAAGAGCATACATTTTAACTATTCAGAAAGAGATGATTCTGTGCAGGTATATGATGTCATTAGGATTGCCAGTTGCTCCTTTTTTTAAACACAAGTATTATCCTGGATTCCCACTGAGACAAATATCTCTGTGTTCTTATTAAAACAAGGGTCACTAGTACTTATCTCAGTTCTATTGGTTTAGATTCTCTGATGGAAGAAATCCAGAATCATTTGGTACAAAATATTCAGCTGATTCTTATATACATGAATGTTTAAGAGTCATTGTTCTGAGCACTGAGAAATTGGGATACTCTCTTTTATTATGCATGAAAAATTCCTCTCATTAAATAATATAGCTTATCTGAGGATAGGTATTATTATGGGATGATCCAGTGCAATTCAATTCCCACTTACTGATTAAGGGCAAAGAAATGCACTTGAATAGCTGTGGAGAGCATGGTGATGACTAATATGTGGTACCACTTACAGCATTGTATAAATTGTGGGGTGGGAATGATTAATCTCATTCACAGAAGGTGGAGGTAAATTTCTGAGAGCGTGCCTTTGAGCTGAGAACTGAAATACAAGGTAGAACTTAATAGACAAAGAAGAGAGAGGCATTCTGGGTAAGAGAATGGCTCAGAGCAAAGACACAGAAATGTGAGGGAGACATAATTTGTTCTGGAAACTGAGACAGATGTGTGAGGGGATTGAACTTAGAACGGAGGGGGAAGACATTCTCTTGGTCAGTTGTTGCATGGCCCTTTATCTTCATGAACACTTGCTGAGCTGAACTGAATCTGATACTAAATACTGAACCTAGCATTTACTTTTTACATAACAGTGACCTCATATCAGATATGACTGTTTCAGAGCTTAAAGTTCAAGGATGTGCATTCAGGTTCCACTGCAGCTGGAGAACCATGTTTTGTGAATAAATATAGATTATTCTTGTTTAGCAGGAGGGCTTTGAAAACTTACACTTACCACACATCTATCTGATTTTGATAATTAAGAGAGTTTCAATGTGTGTGTGCTACACAGAAGAGTTTGGCAGAATCCCTTCTATTTCAAAGTACACACACATGTGCATTTCTTGCACATTGTATTGTAGGTGGGATGAGTCATCTTAGTCTTTCTGTTCATCTCTTTGCTTACTACATTGTATTGTGTCCAGGAAACTGAATTTTTCCTTTCTCTGCAGAGATCTATATACAAAAGTGTACAAACATACAAATGTGGCATACATAATTGTCTTCCTGCCTTCCCCATCACCAAAGGTTTTCCCCCTTCTAATCAATGCATCCTGCTACTTTACTTGGCAAAAGTGGCTTCCCATGTGTGAACAACTGATGGATCTTGAAAACATTTTCCAGGTTGACCTGGATGGGCATAGTATAAGCAGAAGGAACTTTTTAAGAGAATGGTAGGAGAGTCAAAATGAGAGAAAGGAAGTAAGAGTGGGGGAATGAGCTGGAGTGATGTACATTGAAAAAAGGAAAAGGAATCCATGAGGGAAAGAATTCAGGGCTCCTCCAGAAGCTAAAAAAAAGCAAGAAAATGCATTTCCCCTATGCAGCAAATGGAATGCAACTTGGCTGACACCTTGAATTTAGACCATAAAATCCATTTCAGAATTTTGAGAGTCAAGAAATGAGTGTGGCTTTAAGCTTTTAAATTTGTGGTAGTTTGTCTCAATAGGATTAGAAGCTTGATACTTATTCCTAGGCAAAGAAATTCCTTGAAGAAGGAGAGTTCAAAGTAGCATTACTCTTACCCAGTATGTGCCTATCTCTTTCCCTACTGTGAAGTCAGTTGAAAGTAGCGTAGTTCAAGAGGACACTTAAGAAGATGCTGAGTGGTAGAGATACACTTACTTTTCTTGTTTTGACTGTCAGACGGGCTGGAAGCTGTCTCACCCAAGATGGCCCAGTAAACTATGGAGAGGACAAGGTCCTAGTATCTTTTTTGCAATGTCAATTGCAGATTTGTTTGTTTCTTGGCAAGACCAGCACAGTGCAGATGGCCTATCTGTGCAGAAGTTGTTCTCTTTGTCCTACAGCACCGAATTCATATTGCGGAGGATAGTTGCCCTTAGGGTTCTCAGCAATTAAAACTGCCATTCTCCCATTTGAATATTCTCCTCGGTTTGAATTGTAGTAGCAGCTGTTCTCCAACTCTTGACTAGACAGCAGGGTTTGTAAGTGAGTGCATGTGTATCCTTTTTTTGTTTGCAAAATTATTTTTAAAATCAGGCAAATGAAGGGTTTCTTGTATAATATGCATCACACTTAACTGATATTCTGCATTCCTTTTCCCAGTACCCTCCAGAAATATCATCGTATGGCTAGCCATGCATCCACCAGGCCCTTTGGGTTTGCTTGTATCACTTCTGCTCTAGGCATCCCAAACCTTTTCTGTAATCTCTAATGACACACAAGTGATGGTTCAAAGACTAAAGGGAGAGACCTAATTAAGGTTTTCCATCACAGCTGCCTTATTTAACAAATGCCACCTTGGTTCCTGGCAGTGATAATGAAAACCAAGAGAGTTCCAAAAGTTCCCTTGAGTTCATCAAGCCTGGAAGCCGAAATCAACTTAGTTACAAACCAATTTCAACTTCTTGAAAACCAGAAATCGGAACAACACTGAATAATGGTAAGACAAAATTTGAAAACCCTTCTGAAGCAGCCATAGAATCTCATTGTCTGTGAAAGAGGTTCTTTAGTTTATAGAGTTACCAGTGGTCATAATTCATAAAGAGTTGTTACACAAAGAA
The DNA here is from genome assembly GCA_004363535.1 of Dasyprocta punctata. NCBI lineage: Eukaryota > Metazoa > Chordata > Mammalia > Rodentia > Dasyproctidae > Dasyprocta > Dasyprocta punctata. Next base: position 26,428 of record RJWM01016508.1, read on the forward strand.
CCTAGTGATTTTTAAAATAGATTATGTCACAAAAAATCTCTGTACTGTTCAAAGGAACGACCCTATCCTATTGGCTCTTGAATAACTTACAGAGGAGTGATAGTTGAATATAGATCTCTTATTTTGAATTATAAGAGAACTCTTTGGTTTGCTCTAATATTGGCTTTATAAGTTGGAACATCATATCCTTTTCACACTTTTCTTTTTTCTGGCAAAGGTAGTGATTGGGAGCAATCAATCAGAGTAAATACTAGAAAAGCAAATCAAAACCAGTATGAAGCATTACCTCACTCCAGTAAAATGGCACGAATCAAAATGATGGAGAATAGCAAATGTTAGTTGGGAAACTGAGAAATGAGAAATTTTGCAGCCTTTTGATAAGAATATAGATCAATACATCCAAGATGGCTAGATAGGGCTATAAACTGCATTTAACAATGCCTTTACTGGGTATTATCCAAAGGAAATAAAATCAGTACACTAAAGAGATATTTGCTGGAGAAGTACTCACTATAGCTAAGTAATAAAAACAACTCTTATGTCTATCAACTAATGTTTAAATTTTAAACAAAAACAGAGGATACACACACAATGGAATATTCTTCAGCCATGAAGAAGAGTGAAATTCTGCCACTTATGACAAAATAGGTAGAACCAGAGAACATTATGTTCAGTGAAAAACCTAGACACAAAATGATAAATACCTCATAATTTTCTCCCCATATGGAACCTAAAAAAAGGTTGATCTCATGGATCTTAAAGTTGAGAAAGGGTGTCCTGCCTTGGTGGCTTGTGACTACACCACCAATCCCACTCTCCACTCAAGGGACCACAGCAGGCTGTGCCTGTGCATAAGACCATGCCCTCCACCCAGGTAATCATAATGTGCCTGAGCCATGCCACTGAATCTGCCCTCCATCAAAGGTGCCTCAGCAGGCCTGCAACCCACTGCACTGGTGTCCCCGTTCTCCATCCAGGGGACCATATTGGCCCTACGAGATCCCCAGTGCTGTAGTCAGGGGGTACAGGGAGAACAACTGCGTATAGGACACAGAGTTTATAATACTGTTTTATAATAGTCACCCAGAGTTAAACACGAGAAAGTGCAGGAAAATCTGTCCACGACACTAAGACCCAGGATATTTAGCCAAGGGCCTGGATCCCACAGCAATGTCATGTATGAGTCCCACTAGAGACCCAAAACACATGACAATGCCTCCCACAGTTCCAAATGAGAATCTAAGAGCCCACAATAAGGACTCACGCCAGACTATTTTACAGTTCTGTGCCAGGAAGGCCAAAGGTCAGCAGTGGAACTAGAAAGTCTATGCCAGTGTGGTGAAGGAGCTGTGCAGTGGGTTGAGGGTTCTACATGGGAGCCAAGAAGTCACACTCAAAGGAAGAAGCGGGGCTGCCCTGAAGAGCACAACAGCCATCCCCAACAGTGACAAGGTCCCGCGCTCCTCCGACGATGAGAATAATTGAGCACAGGTCAGGAAGCCCAGTATGACAAGCTTCTCCAGCACACAGCCTCCCCTCTGGAGCCAGGAAGCAATGCTCGATGTGAGGAGCAGAGTTCCCGCAAGGTGAACCACAGCCACTCTCACTGATGAGGTCTCAAGCTCCTCCGATGATAATGGCCTAATCCATATTGAGGAAGCCGGCATGACACACATCTCCAGAAGAACCAGTGGCTTGAAACAACAACTCTCCAAAGAACCCACAATGCCTCATTCTTCTTCTCCACATCTCTATTTATGCTGGTAATTTTCTTCATGTGGGCCATCTTTACTCAACACCAGCTGAATGAATTCAACTGGTGCTAAGTTGACCACCAGTTTTTAATCCATAACACCCAGTGACACAGTAGAGCTCTATTGGGGCATACATGACAGTCAGGTGGGACTAGCAACCTAGAAAAGCCTGAGGCAGCAATAATAATATGAGCCAATGGTTGGTTCACGTCAGTACTTCTTGGCTAGCTAACCTGGAAAGAATCCAGGACACTCCAACTAGCCTCACAGGAGGCATTCATGTGACTGGCCTCTGCCTTACACAGCATAGTCAGCTTCTGGGGGAAAGCCAGCCACACAGTAGGACCCTGATAACAGTGCACACAAGACATAGATAAAACTAGCAAGATTGAAAAGACCAAAATATGAACCAACAGGCAAAAATGATGAAACAAAAAACCAAAATGAAATCTTAGAGCTCTAGGCTACCCAGAACAAGTACAGGAGCCATTACAAAAAATTGGAAGACAGACACCTGAAATTTCAGAAAAGGTATCAAGTGAAGTAAAGAAACAAATCCATGAGGCTATCCAGGAAATCAGATAAGAAATAATCTCTCAGGTAAAAAGAGAAATGGCATCCGTAATGCAGGAATTGCTCAGAATAGCTCAGAAGACATGGATAAAAAAGAGAAGCATGAGAAAATGATGGAAACTTTGAATGACAATATAGGAAAGAAACAGAATGCATGAAATAGATTAAAACAGACATCCAGGAAATTAAAAGTTCCTTTGAAAGCTGGAAAAACCACTTGAATAAAATTGAAAATACACTTTCAGACTTTGAAGACACAATTGAAGCTAATGAACACGAAAGGCAAGATATCTTAAAAACAACAAGAGACCATGAAATAACAATTCAACAGCTTCAAGATGGCGCAACTGATAGGAATCAATGAAAAAAGCAAGTGTCAACACAAATGACATAAATAAAAACTATTGCAGAAGTAATAGCAGAAAATTTCCCAAGCATGCGAACAGAATCTGACATACAGATAAGTGATGCATACAGAACCCCAAACAGCCATAACCAAAATAAATCTACACTCAGACATATCATAATCAAGATACCAGAAATTTAGCACAAAAACAGAATATTAAAAACCGGTAGAAAAATGAAACAGATCACCTACAAAGGAAAAACCATTATAATCATGACTGACTTCTTAACACAAACCCTCAAGTCAGGAAGAGCATGGGTTGAAATATTTCAACTAGCTGCACAGTTCATAATAGCCAGATCTTGGAAGCAACCTAAGTGCCCCTCAACTGAGGAATGGATGAAAAAGATGTGGTATTTTTATATAATGGACTACTACTCAGCTATAAAGAACAATAAATTAAACATTTACACTCTTAAATGGATATGCCTTGAAAATACACTTATTAGTGAACTAAATAAGTCACATATATGTAACCATCACATTGTTGCACTTGTGTGACAAATTGAAAGAAAATCCATGTATGTATGTAAAGCAATAGTTAAGATAGTTAAAGAAAATTTTTCAGTGAAAAGTAGTCTTCACAGCATCATTTTCAGATTACATGTTTACTGTGAATTGAATTTTTGAAAATAATATAGCAGTCATAACAAACAAAATAGTCATGTAGCTGGTTTCTCTTGATTCTTGAGGAGAAAGTTTTGTGCCAATAATTTTCTGGACAATGTTTCCTGTCTATATCTTATACTCTAAACAACTACTGTGAATATAACAGTATGCAGTGTGTCAATTATTGTTACTCTCCTATTGGCTTGTTTTGAAATTGTTTTACTGTAATCTGTTACTTTTTTCTGTGTAAAATAAAAAAACATAAATGGGAAACACCTAAAAACAAAGAAATATTTCAAACATTGAAGAATACAACTTCCAACCCAGATTGATGTATCCTGCAAAACTATCTTTCAAAATTAATGGAGAAATCAGATACTTCCATGACAAAGAACAACAGAAGAAATTCATGACCATAAAACCAACACTACAAAGACTACTAAGAGATATTCTAGATAAAGATAAAAATGTACACAGTTCCAAGAACAACTTTGGAAATAAACCAACAGGCAGGGTAAGCAATTAAACAGAGGGAAAAAAACAGGGAACTGACAATAGGAAAATAACATGACAAAAATTAGCCAGTATATATTGGTTGTAACCATCAATGTAAATGGTTTCAATTTACCAATCAAAAGAAATAGATTGGCAGAATGGATCTAGAAACAAGATCCAACAATATGCTGTGCAAAAGAAACACATTTAACTCAAGGAGAAACTCATTCATTTAGAGTCAAAGGATGCAAAAACAATTCTCCACAATAGAAACACAGAAAAAAAAAAAAACAGGGGTAGCTATTCTGTTTGCAGATACTGTGAACTTCAAACCCAAAATGATCAAAAGACATAAAGAAAGTTTCTACATTCTTGTTAGGGGAAAAATTCAAGAGGAAGAGGTAACAATCATAAATATATATCTACCAAACATGAGAACACCTATCTATATAAGAAAAATATTAATAGACATGAAAAATCAAATAGGCAATCAAACAATTGTAATGGGAGACCTTAATATCCTGTTGTCATAGAGAGAGAGATCAACTGGACAAAAAATCAGCAAAGAAATAACGGAACTGAATTAAATATATGAACAAATGGACTTAGTAGACGTTTACAGTTTTCCACTCAACAACATCAAAGTACATGTTGTTCTCAGCTGCACATGGGACATTCTCTAAAATAGATCTTATATTAGCCCATAGAACATGCATAAATAAGGGAAAAGGAATTGAAACTGTCCCATGCATATTATCTGACCATAGTGCAATGAACCTGGAAATTAATGGCAAACAAAACTGCTAACACTCCATAAACACATGGAAATTAAGTAATACCCTCCCAAACAACCAATGGGTCACAGATGAAATTAAAGAAGAATTTAAACAATATCCACAATAAAATGAGAATGGAAACATCACATAACAGAACCTATGGAAAGCAATGAAAGCAGGCCTAGGAGGACAATTTATAGTTGTGAATTCTTATGTCAGGAAAACAAAATGAGCACAAATAAACAATCTAATGCTGCACTTCAAGCTTCTAGAAAAATAAGAGCAAGTCAAGCCCAATTCCCATAGAAGAGAGGAAATTATAAAAATCATAGTAGCAATTAATGATATTGAGATTAAGAAAACAATACAAAGAATTAATGAATCAAAGAGTTGATTCTTTGAGAGAGTAAACCAAATTGATAACTCTTAGCCAACCTTAATCAAAAAAAAGAAAGAAAGAACTCAAATTCATGCTTTGAGGAATGAAAAGGACGAAGTCACTAGAGATCCTGTGGAAATTCAGAGGATCATCAATATATACTTTGAAAATCTATACTCACATTGGATGAAAAATGCAGAAGAACAAATTCCCAGAATTGCAAGAATTATCAAAGCTGAATCAAGAAGTTGTAAAACTTCTGAATAATCTAATACCAGTTAGTGAAATTGAAAATGTAATTAAAACTTACCAACAAAGAAAAACCCAGGTCTTGATGGATTCACAGCTGAATTCTACAAGAAATTTAGAGAATATTTAACACCAATACTTTTCAAACTCTTAAATGAAATTGAAAATAAGAAATTCTCCCTAATTCATTCCTAGAGGCAAGAATTAACCTGATACCAAAACCAGAAAAAGATACAACCAGAAAAGAGAGCCGAAGGCGAATCTCTCTAATGAATATAGATGCAAAAACCCTCAATAAAATACTAGCAAACAGAATGCAGCAAATCATCAAGATCATACACCATCACCAAATGGGATTCATCCCAGGAATGCAAGGATAGTTCAACATATGCAAATCAATAAATGTAATTCACCATATTAACAGGACCCAAGACAAAATTGCATGATCATCTCAATAGATGCACAACAAGCTTTTGATAAAGTTCAACACTCATTCATGATAGAAAAACTACACAAAATCAGAATAGTTGATCTTTACTTCAATCTGATGAAAGTCATTTATGATAAACCAATAGTCAACTTCATACTACATGAACAAAAACTGAAAACTTTCACTAGAAAGTCAGGAACAAGACAAGGATGTTGATTGTCACCATTCCTATTCAGTATAGTTCTGGAAACATTAGAAAGATCAATTAGACAAGAAAGAAAAATAAAATGAATAAGGACAGGAAAGGAAGAAATTAAATTACCGTTATTTGCAGATGACTTGATACTATACATAGAAGACCCCAAAAACTCCACCAAAAGTCTACTAGATTTAATAATCAAATTCAGAAATATAGTTGAATACAAAGTCAACACTCAAAAATCAATAACATTCCTGTTCACAAACACTAACATCACTGAGAGAGAAATTAGGAAAACAACAATTTCCATAATAACATTGAAAGAAGAAATACTTAGGAATCAATCTATCAGAGGAAGTAAAAGATCTCTACATTGCAAATTATAGTTCTCTGAAAAAGGAGATTGAAGAGAATCTGAGAAAATCAAAAAATATTTCCTGCTCATGAGTAGAAAGAACTGACACTGTGAAAATGGCCATACTCCCAAAACTTTTATACAGATTTAATGAAATTCTGATCAAAATACCATTAGTATACTTCTCAGATCTAGCAAAAACATTCCTAAAATTCATTTGGAAACAGAAGAGAAGTAGAATAGTGAAGGCAATCCTGGACAACAAAAGCAAGGCATCACAATCCCTGACTTGAAATTATACTACAAAGCTACTATAATAAAATCACCATGGTTCTGACAAAAACAAAACTAAAGATAGACCTGGGATTAATGGAACAGAATAGAAGATGCAGACACAACTACAAACACACTCAGTGACAATATCTTTGACAAGGGGCCAAACATGTTCAGTGAAAGAAAATCTCTTTAATAAATGGTGCTGGAAAAATTGGCTTTCCACATGCTGAAGACTTAAACTAGACCCATGCCTATCACCATGCACTAAACTAAAGTCATAATGAACTAAGGATCAAAATAATAAAACAGAAACACTAAATCTACTGGAAGACAGAGCAGGTAGAAATCTCAAAGCATAGGATTAGGCAGAGGGTTCATGAACAAAAACCAAAACGCATGGGAAATACCTCAAAGAATTGAACTGAGATCTCATAGATGTCTTGTGACCTTGGAAGAGACACACACCTCTTGCTGTGGGCCAGATATCAAGACAAAAGGGAAAACAAATGCGCCCATATCCTAAGGATTGATATTTTACATAGTTCTCTATCACCCTGAGGAAGTCAGGAGTCAGCATCCCACCCTCTTACAGGAAGAGTCATTATCATCAAGCATCCCTCCCTTACTATGTAACTTGCTTCCCCATTTGTCCTTGATTTAATCAATTCTATCTGAGCAATTAATCTTATTGGCTAACCATGGTTATGTCCCACCTTATGCCCATCTGCCTTGCGAGTTCCCAGTTTTCCCCATCAGGATTTTACTCTAAATTCATAGAAATGACAGAGTCTTTGGCAACCTGCTCAGGACCCCTTCTGTCCCTCAGACAGAAGCTTTTTTTCTCTCAATAAATATATTCTGCTCTTTAAAAAAGTTTATACGCATCAAAAGAAATCACCAGCAGAGTGGAAAAAAAAATCACAGATTGGGGAAATAATTGCCAACTGTCCTTCAGACAAAAGACTTCTCTCTAGAATGTATGAAGAATTGAAAAACATCAGGATGCCCAAATTCAAAGAGCCAATCCAAAAATGAGTATCTGAGATGAATAAGCACTTCTCACATGAAGAAATACAAATGGCAAATAAATATATTAAAAAATGTTCAACATCATTGGTTATTTGAGAAATGCAAATTAACACAACACTGAGATTCCATTTCCCTCCAGAAAGAATGACCAATATGAGGAAATCAATCAATAACAAATTCTTGAGGTGCTGTGGGGACCCTCTTCCATTGTTGGTGGTAATGCAGAATGGTGCAACCACTTTGGAAATCAGTGTGGAGATTCTTTAAAAAGCTAGGATTAGAGGTCCCATTTGACCCAATTTTCCATTCTTAGTATTTTCCTAGAAGAATGAAAAACGACTTATCACCACAATGTATGTGCATCTATGTTTATAGCAGCATAATTTGTAACAGCTAAATCTTGGAAACAACTAATTGCCCACTAACTGAGGAATGGATAAAAAATATGTGGTATTTTTTACCAAGAAGTGCTACTCAACTATAAAGGAAGATAAACTTGAGGGTTTTATACATAAATGGATGCAACTTGTGACCATACTCATAAGTGAAATAAATCAGAGTCACATGTGTAGATACCATATTGTCTCCGTGATGTAAAAAGCTGAAAGAGTAAATAAGATCCAAATTCTACAATAAATATTGTGGAAGTGTAAGAAACTTCTCAAAAGGAATGAATAAATGGGAGTGAGGAAAGGAGAAAAAGAAAGAAGGGAAAAGGAAAAAACGGTAAATTCGTATAAATATACACAAGAAAGCTAAGATAATTTTACTAATAATTCTATTAACTCATGGGAAAGAACTGTTAGTGTTCAGCCTGTTTGATCAATTTTTCATCCCTCTATCTGGTAATCCAAGCATCTCTTTTGAAGGTAACAATAAGCAATATGACAATTATTATTAAGTTCCTGTCCCATGTTTCAAAATCGCACATAGATATTGTTGTTGGTTTTTGTTTTTGTTGTTGTTTCTTTTGGTTTTTTTTTGTTTTATTACATGTTATTTTCTTTAAAATAAAAAAAAATGATTAACTCAAAATTGAGTAAGGCATTGAGGTTATTAAAGGGTGCAAGAGTCCAGGACAAGGGATGGGAAACAGGTGGTAGATGGAGGTTAAATAACAACAGTAAGAAGTTCTAGTGTGTTAGTGCATGTAAGGCTAACTATAAATAATAATCATGTACAGTGTGTTTCTAAAGGATAAGTGAAAGGGTTCTGAATGTTTTCACTATAAAGAAATTAAAGAGATTTGAGGAGATAGATATGTTTTATTTAATTAAAACATCACAAAAATTATACATGCATCAAAATACGAGATAGAGTAATCAACTAGCATGTGCAACTTTCATGTCTACAAACCTGTTACAACAAATTCAAGTTTTGAGGAGAAAACATTTAAAAAGTAAACACTACAGAACCAAAAACGAAATAAAAGGACAAATCAAAGGCAATACATTAAAAATCATGAAACTTGTACAAAACTACGCATAAAAAAATCCGGTTCCATGTGGATAAAGATTGGAAATGGAACACAAAGAACTGGAGAGTGGAATGTTATATTTTATGTTTAAATGTATATGTTAAACACTTTGTAAAAGAGTATTGTTAAATGAACCTAAAAAGCAATTGAAGAGTGTGCCAGCCATAGTAATCCCTTGTGTATTTATGATAGGTACTCATTACTAATTGGTGGTGGGACAGATTTACTCTTCCTATTTTTTATTAGTGTATATTTGTAGTACATAATGTTTGTATTCCTTGTGGAGAGTTGGTACCTATACATAACACAACTCAGTTCCTTATTCCCTAAACTTTCTTTTACCTTCCTACTCTCTCCATCTTTTTTTTTTTTTTTTTTTTTTGCGGCACCGGGGATCGAACTCACAACCTCGCACCTGCCAGACAGGTGCTTAAGCCACTGAGCCAAACTTCTGGCCCTGGTTTTTTGAGGCAGGGTCGCACTATATAGCTCCCCCCGGCCTTGCGCTCGCGTTGTAGCCCAAGCCGGCCTCCAACTCACAACGCTCCACCTACCTCAGCCTCTTGAGTGCTGGGATTAAAGGCGTGCTCCACCACACCCGGCTTCCCTCTATCTCTTAATGGCCTTTCTACCTGAGAAGGATTGATCTCCCTACTTCCTATTATCCACCAGTTATCTTACTCTGTATTTTGGGTTGCTCATAGAAGAGTAACCATGAGGCATTTAAACTTGAGTGTCTGATTTATTTAACTTAACATTATGGTCTCAACTTTATGTTTTGAAAAATCTGAAATGTGCTTTCTTCAAAAGTAGACTATGAGGACTATCTACTGTCCTTCTAGTAAATAAAAACTTGAAAGACCTAGGAAGGCTCACTGGAATAGAGAGGGAGAAGACAAAGGTGATATTCATGTGAACCTGGCTATGTGTGAATTGTAAGATGATCACAAAAAGTAAACCAGAATATTTTGTACCAGTTCTCTGTGTATTGCGACATGTGGAGAGAAAGTAAATGCTATCACTCATAATCATCTGTGTCTAAACAGCTTTCTGAGAATTGATCAAAAATGATCAAGGATGGGTATTGTGAGATCCATTTCTAATTTAATACTTTATTTCCTTAGATACACATAAAACCAAGAAGTAAAATATTATTTTCTTAAAATGAAATATCACTGGGTGATTTACTTTAAACAAGTTTTGCTGATACTACCAGATTTGCAGCTTTGATCAGTTTACCAAAATGCAGTCTATCTCATTCAGTCAAACTTATAGATAGAAACAATTTCTGTGTAGTTTAAATATGAACTCATGGTATGGAGAGAAAAATAAAGAGGAGATTAACATGACTGTTGTAAAGGAGAGGTGTAGTGTAATTGATAAAAAATATTTTCATTCTCATCCTCTTCTGATATAACCTATGGAGACTTAAGGATTCATGTACCACTTGAGAAAACCACAGAAGTGAATATTTCTAAGTATCCTCTCTTGAAAGCCTCTATGTGAAATAATCTTCCTCTTGTTTTAAGATTGTTCTCTTCAGGGTTGGGGTTTTAGCTTAGTGGCTTAAGCACCTGCCTGGCAGGCACAAAGTTGTGAGTTTGATCCCCGGTCCAAAAAAAAAAAAGTTGTTTTTTAAAATAAAGAATCTGCAAATCTAATGTTTTCTATTAGGCAGCTGCTTTCAGAGCTTTACATAATTTATCTTAAAGGCACTATTTAGTGACTTCAACATTAAACACTAAAGTTAACTTACCTATTGAATATTTGATTTACAGTAAATTCTTTGCTCCACTGCTTATACTATTTTATTTAAACCCCCCAAAACACACACTGATTTGGGCAATGTTGCTACTGAAACGTGTGGTTTATCTTTAACATAAAAATAATTCATAGTCATCGTACATTTTCAGTAGACAGATCTATAGAGAAAGGCATACAAAAAAATGTGTAATGCTAGTGCTCAGTAGCAGCTGCTGATAATATTTGCATTTTAACACATAAATGTGAAAATACAATGTGAGTACAGTCATACTAAACCAGACACATTACTCAAATCACTTAAAAATACAGAAAAAAATGTACTTTTCATTATGTTAGTAAATTGTAGTACTACCACATATTTTTCCAAAACTTTCCATTAAAGTAGATGGAAACTGAATCCACTTCAAATCATTTTGCATCAACAGTCACTACTGCACCCTTCTCTCCTTTCTTAGTACTTCAGTTTCTGTTAGAAGGGCCTGCAAAACTGGACAGAAAAGCAGTTGTGCCTGTTTGACTTTGGCTACTTTAAAGAAACTTGATTTTTTATTTTGTTGGGGGTGAATTTACACACAATTAAATAAGCATCAGTTTTTGCATGGTTTATCATTTTCAAGACATTCAGTCATTTATTTATCACTTCCCAGACTGTTAGTATCCTTACTGTTATTTTTGCTACTGCAAAATATACTGTGATGCATGTACTTCTGCATAAACTTTTGTTAGTATATCAGAATTTGTGTTGGAATAGAATTTTGGAAGAAGAAATCCTGAATCAAAGTGCTCTCATTATTCTATAGCTATTAATATGGATTGGATAATTGTTTCTAAAACTATACCAATATATAAATCCAGCAGCAGTTAATAACTATTTATTTTATTGCACTAGCTAACACACTACAATATCATTTAAAGTGTATTCATTTTATAATTAGACAGGCAGAAACAGTAATTGCTTACAAAAGGTTTTTTATGGTATTTATTGCTAGGCTGAGAAATTTACCAGATATACAATTTTAAAGACATAGAAAACTGTAGCAATAGTTTCATCTATAAACGAGAAATATATGCTTACTTCATAAGGATGATACATAGGTTTAATTGATTGGTTATATAGATTATCTCATTTAGGATCTAATAGATAGTAAATGATCCATAAAAGATACCATTTTAGTGGATTTGTTAGGGATTTATTGTTTTATTGAATTGTTATGTGAAATACTAGTAGATTTTAATTGCATTTGCTAGTTTGGTATTAAAGTTAAAGTTGAACATTCTCTATACAATACTCAGACAAATGTGATGTGCCTGTTTTCTTTTATTATTTTATCTTTAATACCAATTTAATGAAGTCTTTACCAAGGTTGTATCACTTTTTGGCCTTTTGGCTAACATCAAATGTACCGAGATTGTAAACGTATGCTAACCCAGAAAGTTTATCAGTTTTTATTTGTCTTTTCCAGTATTTTATTATTGAGATAGTTTGTCATTTTATGTAGTGAAATGATTTATTTTTTCCTCATTAGTTTTCTCTACTACTTTCAGACTAAAAAGAACTTTACTTTTACCAGAGTAAATGACTTTCATTTCTTAAAAGTTGTTTCCTTTTAATTTTTTTCACTGAAAACGTAGACAAAGGAGCAATTGAAAGCTCTCTGGTGGCCAACACAAATGTAGGAAGGAGCTTATGTGGGGAGCAACTTGTGCATATTTGTAATAAAACATGAGGGAGTGGAGTGTTTGGGGTAAAGAGAATCAAATTTAGTGTTTCTCTGTTCTGTTTGTTTTTTTTGTTTTAGTTTACTACCTCAAAATTTTTCTGCAAGAAAGTAATAATTTTTACTTTCTTCCCTTTTTTTTTTTTTTTTTTTTGTGGCACCGGGGATCAAACTCAGAACTGACGCGTGTCAGGCAGGTGCTTAAGCCACTGAGCCAAACTCCCGGCCCTGGTTTTTTGAGGCAGGGTCTCACTGTGTAGCTCAGGACAGCCTTGCACTCACGTTGTAGCCCAAGGCAGGCCTCGAACTCACAACGCTCCTCCTACCTCAGCCTCCCGAGTGCTGGGATTAAAGGCGTGCGCCACCACGCCCGGCTCCCTTCTTTCTTTCTGCATGTTGCTACTACTGAAAATTTGCTATACATTTCTTTATTGAGAGGTGGAGACGGTATGACATTCTGAAATATTTTTAAATTTTGCAAACAATCACTTGATCGATTCTCTTAGTCTATAAATGAAAGGCAGGTTGGTATCACTTGCTCTTCAGAAAGACAACAGAACATCTTTTTAACAAATACTGGAGCATATAAAAAGTTGACATAGGAAATTTGAAATTCAGTATTTCCATTTGAAATGGAACCAAACGGTAGTACTGAGATCAAGAGACAGAGGAAATTTCTCTAGAAAGAAACTCTCACTTATGGAAAAGAAGTCTATAAAAATGATTAGAGTTCAGTGGCACAGTCTAAGACCAAGAAATAAGAGGTCGAAATGAGAATGTTTTTCAGTTCTTTCCTGAGAAAGCTACCTAAATATTAGGAGTAGGCTGCAGTTCATGGCTATCTATGGGGGTATCTCTCACCATGCAATAATCTGAAATGAAAGTGGATCAAAGAACTAAATGCTAAAACAGAAATTCTTAACTCGCCAGGAGATAAAATATGTGAAACTCTTCAAGTCACAGGCACAGTGAAGAATTTTCTAAACAGAAATTCGTTCACATAGGAAAAAATACCTAAATTAACACTTGAGATCGTAACAAATTAAAAGTCTTCTGCACTGCAAAACACCAATACAATCTACAAAATGGGGGAAAAATTTTGCCAGATAGTCCTTAAAGGATTTATATCTCGAATATACAAAAATTCAAGAAAACTAGATATTCTCCAATTAAAAGACCCTATCAAAAAATGGGCAAGATAAATGAATAGACACTTCTCAGAAGTACAGATGACATTATATATAAAACTTTGACATTGTTGGCTATTAGGAGAAGTGCAAACAGCACTTAGATTTCATCATTCTCCAAAAGCATGCTTTCATTAAGAAATTAAATAATAACAAATGCTGCTGAGGCTGTAAGGAAAATAAGAACCTTTCTACATCACGAATGGGAACATCAGCTAGTACAGCCAGTACTGAAACCAGAATGGAGGTTCCTCAAAAATCTAAAATTAGAAATTACATTTTACACAGCTATGCCCCTTCTTATATCTTTCAAAAGAATTACAATCTTCATATTACAGTTATACATGCATATCCAGGTTTAAGGCAGTACAATTCATAGTAGCTAACTCTTGGAAGCAGTTTGTCTGTGAGTCCATCAGTAGATAAATGGATAAAGGAGATTGGGTATTTATTCACAATGGAAAACACAATATTTATGCTGTTGCAAAGAAAGATAAAATTAAGCCATTTGTGGGAAAATGGATGCAACTTGAGACCATGTTGTTAAGAGAAAAAAATCCCAGACACAGAAACTTTAGGATCACATGGGTTCTTTTATATGAGAAACACAGATTATAAACAAAAAGCAAAATACCAGAAATATAATAGGATGTAGGTAGATAGATCTTTTTCAAAAGGGAAGGGAACAAAAAGCTGGAAGGAAATGGGAGAGAGAAAAGGGGAAGGGATGAGAAAAAGAATTAAGGTGTGTTGTGCATATGTGCCAACTCCAGACAAGGAATGCACTCATCATGAGCTACAAACACATACTAGTAAGAAATTGTTTTGTACAGGAGAAATGAAAGAAACAGAAGAATAAAAAGCAACAGTACTACAACAGAATCACTTAACAATGAACCAAGCACAAGTAAAGCTTCAGATATACTAGTAATACAATAATTAATATCATTAAATATTATCAAAAAATTAAGAAAATTTAAGCTAAAATTATCTCTAGAATTAACTGGTTATATATCTATGTACCTATATATCTGTGCACATAGAGATATATATTGTAGAATATATGTGTGAATGAATTTAGTGAAATAATATATTATCATAGAAATTATTGAACTCTACTGGAGTAACAGAACAATAAAAAAATGTTTCAAAATGTTTCATAACAAACATTTGGATTACTCCATGGGCATTAGTAATAGCAGTGTGGTATGTTAAGTATTATTGCTACATAACACATTTTACTAATTTGCAATTTAAATTCTACTTTGTAATCTCTTCCTTTTTAGATTAGCTATGCTTATGTTTTCTTTTTCTTTGTTAAATTAGTTCTTTTATCCAATAAATCGAAAAATACAGCATAAAAATGGCATATGAAACTATGATCATGGGAAGAAAAGAACAAGCAAAACAACTGACATAAAAGCAAAAAATAAAATTTCCATTAGGCATGAATATTTTAGCAAAATTTCCTAGTAAATAGGGAAACCTACCTTGGTGAGGGCTATGTGATCTCCACATATGTGCTCACACATTGATACTATTCAGAAAATATACTGAAAAGACAGTTAAATAATAGCCGTATTCAAAGAATAAAATAAAATTTAAGCTCATTAATCTTTGTTTTTAATTGAAAATTACTTTGAGAGCCAAGCAATATACTGACAAGTCCAGAAGGGATTATGTTGTGTTAAGGAAATTGTGTACATAGCCAGGAGATTAAATACACAGTAAAATCAAGCAAAAAGGTAAATATATGAGAAACAATTGGAGTTAGGCCTTCTGACCACTAGAGGTTATTAGTTAGAAAAAGATGCAGACCTGAATATACCTTGTGATATAATATGGTGATAAGAAATTTTGGGCATTTAGTGTTTTGCTTTTAGGTATACTACTATACAAATGCATAAGGCTGTATGTTTAGATGTGTGCTTATGTGCATGTGTGTGTGACAAGTTGTAAATATGTATATTTATTGTGTGTAAAATAGAGAGGGACTGAGAGAGAGACAGAGACAAGAATGGAGACAAGACCGAGAGAGAGAGAGAGAAGGATGCAGATACGTCCATTATTATTTTTTTTCTATTAAGAAGTTCTAGAAACAATAATGCCACTCCAACAACAAGCAGATTTACCACTAGTATTTGGTTTTGAAAATAGTATATGCTCTAAAATCTACCAGGATATCTTGAAGAAATATGTAAGGGTTGAAATGGAGAGATTCAAGGTGGTCTTGAAACATCTTTTTCCTAAAGTTTTGCGAAGAATAATAAAGCACAATTTTCTCCTAAATCTAATCTGGGAAATTTGAATATCTAAAATCACAATGATCATTGTATTCTTTTGAACAAAACAGAAATTCACCAAACCACACTCCAAAATAAATAAATAAATCTATGAATAAATAAAGTATCACAATGTTACTTCATAATTGGGAAAATAATATTAAAAATAATAGAGACAGGCAAAATATTGTGACGTACTCTATAGCAACCATCAAAAGAATGATTGTGTGAAACATGAATCATGAATTGAGGCCAATAAAGGAATTGCAAAGATTGATGGAGCACAAAATGTACACAAAGTTGCAAATTTTTTAACTCTAAAATCATTATATATTAATGAATTAATTAATTAAGATTTGCATTCACTTTCTTTTTGTAGGTGCATATTTGGGGCATATAATGTAAGCATTCATCATGGGAAGTTGGTACAAATACATATTGCATCTCAGTCATTTTTACTTCCTACTCCTCACTTTCCCACTCCCTCCATCCCTAAGTCTCCACCCAAAAGGTTAAGTTTAAATTGAGAAAACAAGACAAGATTTTAACTGATTGTTAAAAGTTAACATCAACATTGATAGCACAAATTGACATTCTGTATCTCTTAGTAGGACTCACTGATAAAACCTTGAAATCATTTTTTGGTATTTCTGGCAGTGATGTGATTTTGAGAAGAAACATCCAGCAAACACATCTGTAAACAAACTTCAAAATTACTTTCATTTTCAGCAAGATATTCAGAGTATGAAAGACATAACTAAGAAATGAACTCAGAGTGAAAAGGACTAAAGAGACATCACAAGGAAACACATGTAATCTTCGGTTTGCACCTGGGATTTGCAAGGAAGGAACTGGGATGGTGCACCACGTGAGTAAGGCTCTGGATTGGAGGAAATAGAAGATCAGTGTTTGTTTCTTTTTTTTTATTCTCTCTGTTAATATAGAAGAATTTTATTGGTTTATAGAAATATGCACGAAGGATAGTTAGGGCATCATATCTGCATTTTGTTGCTAAGTGATTCAAGCACTTTGGAACAATAGCAAAAGGAAAGGATCTTGTCATAAAGCTGGAAAGTATGATTAAATTATAGAATAATTTTGCGATTTATAATGATTATTATAATTTATGGTTATGGTGCATTTTGTAATGCAATGTGTGATTCAATTACATAACTACTATACTAGTTATCTAACTGAAAATTTCAAATTGATATCAAAACAAAATTTTTTTAAAAATATGTTAGCACTATACACCTATTTAAACAGCTGAAACTAAAAAGTGAAAAACACTCAATGTGGTCTAGAATGGGGAAAAAAAGCAATCCTCACAGTTTTTATTATAAAAATGTCAAAGAATGCAACCACTCAGAATTGTTTGCTAATATTTTTCCAAATATATTCACTTCTGTGTCCCATGAAATGCCCTAAGTAGTTGTTCATTTTGAAAGAAATGCTAACATAGTTCCACGAAAAAATACGTGTAGAAGAATGCTTATGACATCTTTACTCACAAAAAAGAATAGTAAATTGTCAAGAAATACATAAATAACTTGGGATTTCGCCCTATGTCACAATCTAAATTGTTGTCTACAACTTCATAGCTAGTGGAAGAAAGGCAGGAGTCTTCTTGTGTCAAGACCAAATATTTTTTATTACAGCAATCTCACTTCCAAAATAAATTTTGGCACCAGTTTTTTGAGTACCAATGTGCAGATTAATATTAGGGGGCTATGTGTGGTCGCAGATGTTACAAGTTTGTATCACATGAGAAAACTTACAGAAAATTAGGGGGCCTTGAAGTAATACAGAGGCTTCTTCAATGTGAGTAAATCTGCTCCAGTAAGGAAAGGGAGACACCTATCCTGGAAGCTCAATAAAACAGCTCCAAATGGAGACAATGTCTGTTTTTGGAGTTTTCCTATAAAATAATTTTAAAAGATAGCCCAAAGCAAATTTTCAAGCTATATGGAAATGTGAGTGTTATGTACATAAGTATACCTTGGCATTCCAAATAATTTTATATTTATTTTATTTTATTTTGTGTACTGGGAATCAAACTCATGACCTCCTGCTGGTCAGGTATACGCAGTGTCACTGAGCTATATCCACAGCTGGCATTTCAAATCTTAATTATGTGAAATGCATGTGGTTGAGAATTGATTAGAAACAGGAATATTCATAATATGTATGATAATGCTATATTAAAAAATCACTCCAAAATGAATACTTTTTTATGATAGATGAAAAAAGTAGATGAGAATCAAACACACAATCTTATGTGAAAGATGATAGAATTTATGTCTCCTAATGTTTGGTGTTAATTTTCTTTTTTTGAACCAGGATCTCCATATGCAATTAAGAAAATTGTTTTTAAAATATGTGAAATATCAGCATAGTGGTGCACACCTGTAATCTTAGCACTTAGGAAACTGAGGCAGGAAGATTGCTGTAAATTTAAGGCCAGTCTGGGTTACAGAGTGAGTTCAAGGCCAACCTGAACTATATAGTGAGATTCTGTCTCCAAAAAACAAGACAAAACAAAACAAAACAAGCAAACAAAGCAAGACTATATATATATATATATACACACGCACACACAATAAATTTAAGCATAAGGACTAAAATAATAAAATTAGAATATAAAATTTTAAATTATCAGGAAACATTTTCATTCATGGAAAATGTACTGGGAGAAACCTAAGATGATACCAGAGATCTTCCTGCTCACATAGTGCATAGCCTCTTGGTGTAAACCTACCCTCATTCCAGGAAAAGCTAAAACATGTTGAATGTGAGTAACCACAGGTCTAATGACTTTGTCAAGAATGATGGGACAAGTTTGAAAAAATAAGAGTTCACATGGAAAACAAAGAAATCAAATTATGGTCTTTTTTTCAGTTTATCTTATTGTATTAGTACATACATTTGTACTCTATGCAGTTTACACTCACCTTGAGGAATGGTTCCGTGAAGGTGGCATAGCTTTTTTTAGATGG